>OU426858.1:1306872-1349372 GCA_911387685.1 Dolichovespula media
GAATCATAATCGCGTTACAATGCCATAGAATTCAAAAGAAAGGAAAAAAAGGAAAAAAAAAAAGAAAAAAATCAGATCGACTAAACTATAATTTTTTATCAATTATAAACACGAACTGCGTTGCGAATATATTCATCGTATTTCTCTTACAATTTTCAATTAACGCTTGATCCATAACTAAAATGGTCCATATTTATATAAATTAACTATTATGTAAATGCGCGGAACTATGTAATGTTTGATGAAAAAATACTCCGTAACGTAATATTTGGGTATATTAAACCAGATTAAAAGACACTCACCCTTGGTCCATTCTATCGACAGGACCACCAGGACCCATCATGGCCGGATGTCCAGGTCCTATCGGACCCGTCATAGGATGCCCTCCGGGACCGAAGGGACTTCCAGGTGGCATACCGTACTGCGGTCCACCAAAGGGTTGACCAGGTGAAGGAAAATGAGGATTGCCACCTCCTGGAGGCACGAAAGGTGGACCGGAGGAACCAGGTCTACCGACGAACTGAGGCGGTCCTCCAGAGGGTGAACCAAATGGACTAGGTCCGGGCCCATTGTAGGGTGGCCCGGAATTGTTAGGTGGAGGTGGAAATCCGGAGGAGTTTGGCTGTGGTCCAGGACCAGGCGTTGACGAACCACTTGGTGCCGGAGACGCTGTATACTGAGGTGTTGCCGAACCAGGCGGTGGCCCTTGATACGGTGGCGCACCCGCTGGACTTCCTGCTCCGCCAGGAAACGGACTAGGTCCTTGAAAACCTGCATTACTAGGTGGCCCACCCGTATTATTGTAAGGACCCGATGCCGGACCTCCACCCTGACCAACAGAATTCGGCGTAAAAGGTGATGCCTCCGAGCCGGGCGGCGGGCCCTTCCAGGAGGCTGGTGTCCCTGGATCCTCCAGCGTGGTGGTGGCTGCCAATGGTGTGTTCAGGCGGCTGCAGCCTGGGAATAAAACATTATACATCTAAATGAAATATTTCCTAACTCGAAAGGAGAAAACTTGTTAAAAGCGATTCTAAGGAAGGAAGATTCTATATTACACTATTATTTTGTTTATATCATTTATTATTTAATTTATGATTAAATTTGTACTTAGTAGTACTATAACTACATGCAAGATAAGTATATATACATGATTCCTATGGAGAGACGTTATTGGTATTTATAGAAAACTTACTGCGTTACTGATCTATTAAGCGTATTATAATACCGTTTATGTAATATCTTGGATTTTTAGTATAGTAAAGAGTTATATACTTTGTAATCAAGTTCTATACTTTTGTTATCATAAATGTTTTCTATTCTTTAATCTAAAATCATTGCGTATCAACTAAATGAGAACGTTATGATAGTGATGTAACATATAAAAGACTGATTTGCTACGTATAACAATGTTTTTCGACAGAAATAGCATTCTTAAGCTCTCTTGCTCTATACAAAGCTATCAAGAAGGACAACGACAGAGAATATATGCAAAGAACTTGATCAGCGTAGACTCTGTGTCCATCAACATGTCTACGCAGTCTATCTAACCTATATCCTAACCTCCATAAAAGACAAGCTACAACATTAGAATAAAACGAATCAAAATAAAATAGATAGAAAAACTCACCATTATTCGTCCCATTGGCCTTCATTGTCCTACGTTCCACCGATTCATTCCATAGCACCGATTACACACCGTAATAAAATCCAGCACGAGATTAAAAACGGTCGGAACGAAAAAAAGGTGAGAAAATAAAAGCTCTCGTTGTCGAGCAATCGATTAAGGCCGATTATCTCGTACGAAGTTAATATATTCCGCACAAGAATGTTAAGAATAATACGAAACTCTGAACGTTTGAGGTTATGTACCGGCAACCTAACCTCCAATACGTCGAAGGAGACCGATTCACGAGTGGGAACGAAGTGCGATTGCTCCCTTTTAATTCGCGCACAACACAGATCACTGTTCTCTCGGTGTTCTCGATCGCGTGCAGGATCTCGCGCGCGTACTTACCGGTAGATAGTTCGATTCTCGAAGATAAAAAGAATAGCCGCCGTGTCGCGGTCGCGTCGCCGGCATCTTCGCGGTCGCGCTTTATTTCGTGTTGCTCTCACCCCTCTCAGAACGTCCCGCACGAGCTCGCGCCGTTATACGAACGCGGACCGAGCGAGGGACGCGTGCGGAGGCCCGACATCCCGCTCAAGTCTCATTCATCGTCGCACTGTAGAAAAAAAAAGTCCATGGATTTACGACGGGCCAAAACACGAGCGTAGAGAGAGAGAGACAGACAGACAGAGAGAGAGAGAGAGAGAGAGAGAGAGAGAGAGAGAGAGAGAGAGAGAGAGAGAGTAGCGACAGTGGTGCAGACGCGCACACGACGCGCACACGACGCGCTACGCGACACACACTCTTACACGCACACGCGCTCGCTCTCTCGTGCCGAGAGAGAGCGGCAGCGGAGCAACGGCACACACAACGATATTATGATGACGATAGCGAAGAGACCACGAAGATCACGACGATGATGAGGACGACGGCGACAGCGACGACGACGATCACGAGGACGACGACGACGACGGCGACGGCGACGGCGACGGCGACGACGACGGCGACGACGACGACGACGGCGACGGCGACGGCGACGGCGACGGCGACGACGACGACGACGACGACGACGACGACGAGGGTGACAGTAACGACGATGACGTGACCAAGCGAAAGATTACGTCGATGTATGACGACGAGAACGACGAGGATGGCGTGCGCGGGGTGCGAGTGAGAGGAACGAGAAGGAGAGCTGAACGCGAATAAACACCACCGGAGTCAGTCACAGACGCACCTCTCTCTTCGACAGGGACGTGCGCGCCGTCGATGGCGCCACCGATGCTCCCCTCTCTCGTGTTCACTCACGCTCGCTTTCTCTGTCTCTGTCTCTGTTCTGCCTCTATCTCTTTTTCTCTTTCTTTCTATCTCTTTCCCTTTTCCTCTCTCTCTCTCTCTCTCTCTCTCTCTCTATCTTGCTTTCTTTTTCTCTACTATTCCTCTACCGAAACAAAGTTTCCTTCTCTTACAACTATCACGAGTTTCTATCTAACGTCAACGGTGGATATAACTTGACAAGTTTTAAAACGACAAAACGAACGAGGTAGATACTTTCGAAATACCTCAAATATAAAAAATTCTGTAGCTCAGGCGTTCCTTTTTTTTACTTTTTCTCGAGTATTCTTCTTCTTATTCTTCTTCTTCTGTATTTCGTCGACGTTTCTTTTAGAAGTGGTGCAATCGGTCGGTTCTTCTCTTGCCTCTCTCCCCTCCCCACTCTATCTTTCTCTCTCTCTCTCTCTCGCCCCCTCACACGTGCGCACCTCTCCGTCGGCCGCAAGGAAATGCAGGTACGCACGTGCGCGTCAGGGACGTAGCAAGGCAACGAGGAAAGGGGCGCACGCACGCACACACCTTCGCAACGGGACACCCGGACGGCGACCACGTGTTCGCTCTGTCTTTCTCTCTCTCTCTCTCTCTCTCACTCTCTAACTCCCTGTCTATCTACCTATCTCTGTCTCTCTTCCTCTTCTCCGTCGCGTTGCGCGCTCCGAAGCGTCAACTAGTGGATGATCTCTTCCTCGGCCATCGGCAACGATCGTCGGCGCGTCGCGCGCTCACGCGAAACTCTGCTGCCATTTTTATTGAGGCCGATGCATCGGCCAGAGTCGAGTGCACCCCACCTAATCCGTACGCACCTTAACCATCCTCCCTTTTACGTCTTCCTACGATTTAACTAAGAAATCGGAACTATTCCATCTAACTTTCACTTATGTATTTTTCATTTCCACATAACCTATCATGATCCATCGGACGTTCTGCTCTATTCGTTCAATTTTAAAAAGGAAATTCCTAATGAAATTCGTAACGTCGTTTCTTCATTTCTATATATATATATATATATATATATATATATATATATATTACGAAATACTTCGAAATAATATAATAGAATGTACTCGGTCAGACGATTCAAATAAAAAGAGCGAAGCGACCGTTCGACATTTTCTGTACTTTTTTTCTTGTAACACCACGTCGTCCTCGTCCTCGTACTCGTACTCATTCTCATCATAATCATTCTCGTCGTCCTCGTCGTCGTACATACCATCGCACGCTTATAATTAGGATAAAATACGAGGTGGGAAGAAAGAGAGATAGATAGAGGTAGATGGAGAATACGAAGGTGAATCCGCGCTTGCCGCACGATTAATTTTAACACCGTTCAGGATTATTATCCCGCGAGCCCTCTAATTTCCGATCGATTAATCGAGAGGAGGAAAGTTTGGCGGTGTCGCCTGTTGCATGCGTGACCCCTCTCTCTCTCTCTCCCTCTCTCTGTCTCTCTCTCTCTCTCTCTCTCTCTGTGTCTCTCTCTCACACACCACACACCCATTCATTCACTCGCCCACTCTCTTGCTTCACTGTTTCGGCCTCTCGGCGTGCCGAACGACGAATTCACACGATGATTTCGATTCCGGGAACGTATTCCTGATGGAAACTGGGAGAAAAAAAAAACAAGAAAAAAAGAAAGAAAGAAATTATACACAGTTTTACGACGAACGTGCTCATTTATCGTTCGAAATAAATAAACAGAAAAAAAGAAAAAGGGAAAAAAGAAAACAAGTGAATGGACAACGAGGAGAAATCACTGAATGGAAGGAAGAAAAATAAGTATCCGGCTATATCCCACGTGGTATATGTCGACGTGCGTGCACGCCGCTGTATACGGCCCTGACCGCGACGAGGACGAACGGTTAGGGGCGCGGGGTCGTGGCGATGGCCGTGGTTGGGGGATGGGGGAGTGAGAGGTGGTCACGGAAAAAGGGAGAGCCGGTGTGCAGAGCACCCCCGAGCTCAACGACTCTCTATGCCTTTCTCTTTTCGACCGAATAGATTCGGGTTTCTTTTCTTTCTCCTTTTTTTTTTCTACCTTTCCGAGTTATATCCATAGAATGAGAAAAATTGAATCGATCGTGAGGCAATGTCAATCGATTTAACTGTAGTAAAGTAAAAAAAAAGAAAAAAGAAGCACTGCACAATTAATTTAGATATTTTTGGACAATTAATAGTACAACAAACGTCTCGAGAAATGCAACGAGGGAAAGATAGAGATAGAGATAGAAAGATAGAGAGAGAGAGTGAGAAAGAGAGAAAGGGAAAGAGAGAGAACCTTTCCGCGCGCGTACACTACCGCGTCGGCCGCCACATTTTTTCCCCCTCCCACGAGGCGCCACGGCCTTTCAAAGTCCTCCCTCGACACTCGCCGCTTGACAGTGTCACCCTAAAAATCAATAAGGGGTTCACCCCTTGGCCCTACCCACCCTCCTTGTGCCTTCTATTCCTCTGCGCTTCCTCCTCCACTTCCTCCCTCCCACACACTCTCTTTGTCTCTCTCTTTCTCTTTCTATCTTTTTATCTTTCTCTATCTTTTATCTTTTTATCTCTCTCTCTCTCTCTCTCTCTCTCTCTTTCTCTTTCTATCTTTTTATCTTTTATCTTTCTCTATCTCTCTCTCTCTCTCTCCCTTTCTTTCTTTCTTTCTTTTTCTAACTTACTCGTTTCCTTTCGTCGGACCAAGAACGAGGGTGGGGAGGGTGCACGTCGACAGGGAGGTCACGCCGTCCGGACGGCTTCGTCATTCTATTAGGCGACGATACGTCGAAAAGAGGCGACGCTTAACGCTTCGAGCTATCGCTCGACTCCCTCACTCACTCTCTCTCTCTTCCTCTCTCTGTATCTATCTATCTATCTATCTATCACATCGTACATAAACACACATATACATGTATTATTTTTTTTTCTTTCTGTCTTTCTTTCTTTCTTTTCTTCGTCTTTTTGTATTTTTTGGTTTATATATATATATATATATATATATATATATATATATATATATATATATATACTTTTTTCCTTCCTCTTCTTCCCACTTTCCTTCCTTTCTTTTTTCTTTCCTTCCATAACCTACTTACATAATACATACCTTACAGACTCACTATAATTAATACGGAATATGTGAATGTTTTTCTTTATTCCTTCCCACTTATATACCCTTTATAAACGAGAAAACTTATTATATATATATATATATATATATATATATATATATATATATACACATATATATACATATATATACATATATATACATCATATATTTATATATATATATATATATATATATATATATGTATGTATATATGTATATAATGCTCGGTTCGCCATCAATTTGCAAGTTTCATCGTCGCGCTCTCCTGCTTTCTTTCTTTCCTTCCTTCCTCCCTCTTACCGGGTCGTTCGAACGGAAAGGATAGTAGAGAGGAGGATCGTGAAAGTAGGCACTGGGACTATCGCGAAAGTATGACGTGTAATCGCGTTCCGAATGAAAAATCGTTTCAGGTTTGTTTCTTTTTTTTTCCTTTTCTTTCAAATATGCCTGGCTGTTCTCATCATTGCATTCGTATCTTTTCAAATTCTTCTTGCAATAAAGATAGGAAAAGAAAAAGATAAGAAAAGCTAAAAGAAAAGGAGAGAAAGAAAAAGAAAAAGATGAGAAAAGGTAAAAGAAAAGGAGAGAAAGAAAAAGAAGAAGAAAAACGACGCGGAAGGTAAGAAAAAGGAAAAAAAAGATGGCGAAGAAAAGAAAGGGGGAAGAAAGAGAGAGAGAGAGAGAGAGAGAGAGAGAGAGAGAGAAGTTGAAGAATACGATACACGCGAGGACTTTCTTAACATGTCGTAGAATAGCGCGAAGAGAGTTTAGAAAAGCGTAGCGAAGCGGCTCGCTAGCACGAGCCACGGTGCATCTTATTCACCCACGAGTCTCAAGGACGTACTCGACGTACCGTCTTTGCATAGAAATGCGCGCCGTAGAAGAGAGATGCTTGACTACGCGAGAAAGAATCGTGCTCCCGTCTCGTTCGAGCGGCTATGCTTCTTCTTCGAACCTCGGAATCTCCTTCCGCTAAAAGAGAGAATTTTCATTTTCTTTCGTGAAAATAGTAGTCTATGTATCGAGAATGGGGAAAAGAAGAGGAAAAAAAAGAAAGAAAAAAGAGAGAGAGAAAGAGAAAAAAGTGATAGAGACGTTCGACACGTCGAATTTTTATCATAACCTATGCGCTCTACTTTTGCTTAAAATAAATGATAATTCCTTTACTGATAGTTATTAAACAATATATTTATATATATATATATATATATATATATATATATATATATATATATATATATATATGTTTATATCCGTTAAAGATATAATAATAAAATATTTGATAATTTTATTTTTGCTTTAGAGGAACGTTTCGAAGATCACTATCGGGTATCGAGATTGTAAAATTAAATTCTTAAGGATCGATTTAAAGTATCCTATTATAAGTTTTATTAATAAGATATATGAAATGGAAAAAAAATGAAAGAACGGTACGAAAATAAAAATAAAAATAGGAAAGAGTATATAAAAGTAATATGAATGAAATATAATAAAATATAATATAACGGAAACAAATATCTCATAAATATTCGATGATACACAGTAGTTGGAATCTAAAATCAGAAATCTGATATGGTTCAGCACCCGATATTCCAGATTGTGTTTTCCGTAATACGTATTGATATATGTTATATATATATATACTAGTCTATTATAATGTGTTACGGTTGATATCGCAGAAATGGACTAACCAATGGGAATGAACGGAGCAGTCAAGATCATTTCGATTTGAATCGGATCGGTCGTGAGTAAAGCGGTCGTTTTAGGACCTAGAACCGATCCAACACTTGGTCCAGTTTAGGAGACGTTTACGGAAGAAGATATACCCTATACAAGATCAGTAGTACTCTTCCTCAGGGACGAGAGGCCGATCAGTGTTTAGTGCTTAGGATTAGCACTCAACGATTCAATTAAGTTAGTGATGGTCAACAACAGTCAACCAGAGATTTAGGAAACTGGGATCCTCTTCTGAAGATTGATACTCGCACTAAGAGCGGTGACACCGCTAATAAACATTCGGTTAAACTAAACGATACCTTTGACAAATCTAATACGCTCTTTGTTACGATAAAATTATCGGACCAAGTTACTTGAGAGTCATCTCACCTGGGAGTAATCGATCGAAAGAAAAACAATATTATATAAGATTAAAACTGACATTGGAATTGATCGATCGATAAATTCTTATTAATCGTTAGGCCATTTAAATTATTGTCTTACATAAGATAAACGAACGAAGAAAATCGCGGGAACGTATCAAAACGAAAGGATAATATATATATCAGGATCATATATATATATATATATATATATATATATATATATATATATACGCGATAAGAGTATATGACACGAGATACAACGTTCGAACCTAGGTTAGATTTACCCAAGGCCCGATTAAAAATTCATGGATAGAGTGGTCGTGTGGTAGAAGAGGGAGGGGGAGGGGGAAGGTGACAGAGGAAAATAGTGTCGAAACCGTGTGTATGAATGGGGGAGTGGAAAAAAAGAAAGAGGAAAAAAAAAAGAAGTGAAGGAGGAGAGGAAGCGAGGCGGATAGAAAAGGAAGGAAGAGAGAGAGAGAGAAAAGAATAGAAAAGTGAAACGCGAGGATTCGTATTTTCTCGTCGTTGATTTTCGTTTCGAGAGCGAGCACGTGGTTCGGCACGAGGCGAGTGACAGTCTCGGACAGTTCGTACACAAGTACGTTCCACTGACCCCCGCTCGAACGACGATCCGGGAGACGAACAAGAGAACACCGGCCCTTGGGGGCGGCGCACGTGCTCTAGCGGACTTCTCCTGCGCTTTTGCTTCGCGACTACGACGACTAGTCTGATCCGCCTCTTCTCTCACTCTCTCTCATTCTCTCTATCTCTCTTTCTCTCTCTCCCTCTTGGTCTCTCTCTCTCTCACTCTCTCTCCCTCTTGGTCTCTCTCTCTCTCTCTCACTCTCTCTCGTTCTCGGTCTCTCTCTCTCTCTCTCTCTCTCTCTCTCACAAACTTTCTGTCTCTCTTGCTTACTTCCGAGCAAAGCAACCCCTCACACCGATCTCTCCCTTTCCATCCTTCAAAGATATTAGGATAAGTTTCATTCATACGAAGTTCGGAACAAATCTCAACCTTCGGAAAACGGCTGACCCTACCAACGATGTAAACGAGTTACGCTCGAGTTCGTACAATTTCAATTATTTTCTAAAAAAAATTTCTATTCGCGTAATAACGATTACGCGATTTGTTTCGTTTATACCTATATTCGTTCCTTGGTCGAATCGTGATATAATACTTACGAGTAAGTAAATAAGTAAGTAAATAAATATGTAAGAATATATATCGTTGAGTTGACTTAACAAAAAAGAAATAACAATCCCCATGTTCGCGTTTGACATTAATCTATTTCGCATTAACGAGGATGATTTTAATGTCAATTGAATATATATGCAACAAGATAGGTAAAACAAAATCGATCGAAAAAAAGGATTGCGGACATAAGAATGGACGGGGTTGAGAGCGGTAGTAGAAGACGGAAAGAAAAAAAATAGAAAAAGAAACAAGAAAGTTGCATATTTGTTCGATCTCAACGTTGTTTCGAAACTTTTACTATGTATAAGCCGAAGTCGGAAACCTTGGAGTCCGTGTTACGTTCGTACATTCATACACACGCGCGCACACACAACCACGTAAGCCTCACGCATGCACGCATGCGCGCGATACACACATACAAATGCAAAGTTCAGGTTCATGTAATGGGAAGACCAGAAGCAGAAGTAGAAGAACAAGAACAAGAAGAAGGAAAAGAGAGAAAAAGAAGAGGAGAGGAAGAAGAAGAAGAAGAACAAAGAAAAAAAAAGAAAGAGGAGAAGAAGTCGAAGAAGAAGAAGAAGAAGAAAAGGCAAAGCAACGGAGTGTTTGTGGTCGACAGCACGATGTGATGTGCAAGAAGGTCGGATGGGAACGAACACGCATAAAATCGACTCTAAGACGAAGAGAGGAGGAAAGAACGAATAGAAGGAGAGAAAAAGAGTAAAGAAAAAGATGGTGCGGAGAGGAGTGGAGAGGAAAGGCAGAAGGTATAGGTCGATACGGTAAACTATTGTCTAGTGGGCGAAGAACTCATGAGAACCGGCCGGAAGAACGACGTCACGTCGGTTACACACGTTTTCTGTCTCTCTTTCTCTCATTCTTTCTCATTCTTTCTCTTATTCTCCCTCTCTCTCTCCCTCCCTCTCTCTCTTTCTGTCTCTGCCTGTTTCTCTCTCTCTCTCTTATTCTCCCTCTCTCTCCCTCCCTCTCTCTCTCTTTCTGTCTCTGTCTGTTTCTCTCTCTCTCTCTCTCTCTCTCTCTCTCTCTCTCTCTCTCTACTCTCTTATTTTTTTCTTTTTCTTTTCTTAGTACTGAACGTCGTTTCTCCGTCGAACTACGACAGACGACGTTGAGAGGTCGATTCGTACGTTCAAGGATCGCACGTTTCCACCCACGTTCTCTTAAAAACCATGTTGTTCTTGCTCTTGATCGATATAACAAAGTACGACCACATACGTACAACGGCAAAACGTATCGATAAACTATCGACACGGGCTTTCCTGATCTTTGATCCACTGAACGAAATTTAATACACAAATCTATAATCGTTGTAAGAAATACACACACACACACACATATATATATATATTATTTTATTCTATTTTTGCCTGTAAGAGATGTGTAAGTAGAAGGAAAAAAAAACAAAGCAAAGAAAAGAAAAGTTCTTTTTACTGGGTGATTTTTTTACAACCCATGTTGTAAAAGGCCAACTCTCGAATGTCGCACGTTCTACGCAAACTCAGTTTCGGTGGTTGGTAGTATCGACGAAGAAATTACCGTGCCTTTATTTCCTTGCCATGGTCGAAAGATACATATCTGAGAGAGAAAGAGAGAAAGTGAGAGAGAGTTTATGAAAGGCAGACGTGTGGGCAGGAGGGGGTAACGTGGGATCGTGAAGACTTGGGCGGGGGGAGGTAGAGGTACACATAACACACACGAGAATATACAAATTGAATACAACGACAAGCAGACTTTTTGAAAATTTTGTCTCCGAGTGGCAGGTATAGGCGATGGCCGCAAGTTACACAAAGGTAGTTTAACGTGCGGCGATGTGAGGACAATGCTACACCGGAGTATGTTTGTCGGTTGTCACCGAGGGATGAAGAGGCAAACACAATCCACCCCACCGTTTCGGTCACCGCGTTGCACGGAGCAACGCGCGTGCTTGTTACGTGTATGTGCATGCCTACGTATGTATAGATGCCTCTCTGTGTGTGTATGTGTGTGTATTTATGCATGTACATACGTACGTACGTATGTACAATGTATCGGAGAACTTATGTTAGTATTTGTTTGTATGCGTACGTTATGTCACTAACGTCACAAAATGCATCATCAACCTGTTTGTGCGTTTGGCAGTTGTGTTATATAAATCCTTTAATTAATTTAATCTGTATGTAATTAATCATTCAAATGAAACATTTGATTAACTTTTAAGTAATGAAGAAAATGATATAACTACGGTCTTATAAGTAGGAAGTAAAATATGTGAATATGATGTATGTATGTATGTACGTACGTTTGTTGTAAGATATGTAATGGAATGGATGACATTGCGTGTGTTCAATTTTTTATATTATGATAATGAATATTGTGTGATACGAAGTAATTAATGTAAAAAGAAAAAAAGGGAAAAGAAAAAATGAAAAAATGACACGTGTATTGAGTATAATAAATATGACATTCATTTTGCTTTTTGTTACAAATACTCCCTGCTAAAGTTTATTGTATCGTTATACAATCTTACGTAATTTATCATACATACATATATATATATATATATATATATATATATATATATATATATATATATATGTATATTAGAGATATAATATTAAAAATATATATATATACAATAAATTAATATAATTAATTAATAAAATAATAAATTATATATAATATAAATTTTAGATAGTATATAATTAAATATATTAAATGTACATAATTCACCCGTAGAATTTTTTTACTTCCTTAAACGTAATAATCTCTTAGAATGTCAAATTTATGGGAAAACTTTTTGAGTGTTCTGTAAATGAAATTTTGAATTAAAAAAAAAAGTATATATGAGGTGCGAAGAAAGGATATTAAAATTTTGTAAAATTTAAGAAATATTTAATTATTAGAAAATATTTTCTACTTTTTTTTTTTTATTTTACTTGGTCCTATATATATAAAAGTTCTGAACTTTTATATGTGAGAATACGTTGCTTTTAATACGTATAATAGAATTGAGTTAAATTATGCAGAAAGCTACCAACCCTCAATGATCTAAAATTAAGAAAATTCAATTAGAAGATATTTAGAAACAATTAATTTTGTCGTCGCTCGATCAATATTTTACTGTTCACAATTTTTTCTTTTTTTCAATATTAGCTGCACTAAAAATATCTGATGAAACCATTTCAATCATAATAAGTGATTCGAAAGTTTACTATAAAATACTTATAAATTAAAAATGAAGCTATGACTTGATAATTTTAATAATTGTATAATAATATTTTAGACAATAAAGATCACGAAATTATTGGATCTGTACTGTGTTTAACTAATTTTTTGTCATTTTGAAGATTGGTAAATTTCTGATAATTTGATCCAATTGATCAGGCAATGAAAAATAAATAAAAAAAAAAGAATTCAAAAAACAGAAATCCTCTGTCTATCAAAGGAACACAAAAGGAAACAGAGAAAAGAATAAAAAAAAATCAAGACGTCTAATCAATTAACAAAAGAGTGTATAAAAAACATTAACACAAATAAAAAGCAAAAAGAAAAGAAAAATTAATAATAAGATGGAAAGAAAATTAATGGAGAAAAGAGAAGACAAAGAGGATAATTTGAAGCATTGTTAAATCTAAACAACATATATAATGCGAACCCGATATCTCATTGTCAGACAAGAAGGAAACTAGTAATATAGATATAGATAAGCAAAATAGATAAAGAATAAAAAATAAAAAAATGAAAATAATTGGGAAAAAAGTAAAAGAGAAATAATGCCAGAAATAACGATTGGTAACGAAAACGAGAATAAAAGCAGATTGAAATAATACTATGACAAATTTAAATGTGTAATAACAAATACAATAGCAAAATTCGAAGAAAAAAATATGTATCCAGGATGGAGAAAACGAAAAGAAAAAAAAATTAGAAAGAAATCATTGACTATTAGCAAGATCGAGAATATTGACTAATAGCAAATATCAAATTTATCGATAATTCGGTAGAAAAAAAAAATTATTTACAAATAATCGCAATGATCAGAGGATGAACTTGGAAACCTGAAAAATAACCAGTGAAAGCGGCAATAAAAAAGAGAAAGTAACTGAAGAGCTACAATAAAAAAGACTAAAAATAAAGAAAGAATGACATCACATGACCAGAACTTCTGCCTATTCTGTTGAGATAAAAAGTAAAACTAGATAAATAAAGCAATTAGCAAAGGAAAAAGTTCAAACATGAGATTATTTTGGGGAAAAAAGCAACGAAAAACAAATTACTATTTACATATCGCCAATATTCGTTTATAATAATTATAGTAATGAAATAAATTAGCATAAAATTAGCATTATTATCGTAAAACGGTACTCGATGAAACACATCTCATTTTTAAAACAAATAAATAGAAGAGAAGAACTAACAATAATTTTTTTTAATAACAATCAAACAACAATATATATTCTAAGCTTATTTATTAGAATTAAAAATTATTGTCATACATTGGAAATTAAATGTAAACAATCAAAAAAATATGACAAAATTCTGTTCGAGCTGAAATCAAATAAAATACATATAAAATATATAGAAAATATTAAAAGACAAACACATGAAAATAAAGAAAAAAGAAACATTTGCAAATATACATATGTATGTATATAGCCTACGGACTGGAAAAAAAATATTGCACGTAGATAGCTATGTATCGTTTTATGAATACACAAAAACCAATAGCTAATATTTATCAATCGTGTTAAAATTTTAACTAACGAAAGCATAAAGCTATAGTGAATTAATAAAATTAATCAGTTGTAGTAAATTATTTCAAAATTTAGACCTAAGCAAAAGAATAAAATATTTATGTCAGTTATTCATATATACATATCTAATGAGTTTGAAAATCGAAAGAAAATAGATTTATTGCAAAATTATAACTAATAATATCTATTTGATAATAAAACAGGAGTTTGCTAAGGGCTCTAAATTGGTTATTACCTAAACATTAACGCAAATTTATCATTGTATTATTGTCTTTATTGACACATGGTATACCGTCAAAATCAAACATTGAAATAGATATATAATAAAATAATTCCCCTTGAAAATGTTGATGTAAATCTTTTATTTGCATAAATTTACAAAAATTTGATTTTGGGGAATATCCCAAAGTGAGTCGGATTTTAATATTAATCCTTTTGTAGGAGATGGCTTAGAATTGCCGAAATCTTAAGATCTATGTAATAAATCTTGTATTATTTAAACGACCAATAATCGAATACAATTTAAAGAATCATATTTTTGAATTTTCTCGAATGATCGACGATCGAATTCAGCCAGAGAGAAAATTTTTATTTTATGTTTGAAAATCTAATTTATTTTCAAAATTGTAAAAAAGAAAAGAAAAAATTTTCTATTGGTTTATTGGTCCCGAATTTTCGAGAATTGTAAACTAGAAGTCATAGTTTTCAGTTTTTCTTTTTTTGTTTTTCTTAATTTTTTTTTTTCAAAAACATCTTTAGTTACAAAAGATATAAAAATATTTGTGAAACCTAGAATACAGTATATGGAGTTTTTGTTATACAATAGTATTTGTGGAAAAACATATTAAAAATAAAACGAACTATTAATTATGATATTTTTACATTTAGCCTTATTGTTTTCTTCATCTTCATTAACTAGAAAAACGTCTTAAAGTAAAATCTAATTAACATTTTATGAGTTATAAACTTAATAACAATATATAATAGAAAAAGAAAATAGTCCACGTATATATATATATATATATATATATATGTTTTTTCGAAAAAATAAATTATATTCGTAGTTAATTTTTCCTGGTAATTTTTTACCAACAAAAAGTTTTTCTTTTCCTCACGATTTTCGACGTAAAATTTTATCGAAGAAATCATGTCAATTCTTTTTATATCATATTCGTTTAACACATTGATTTTTAAGAAGAATCTTTATGACATACTCTATAATGCACGTAATAGAATTGTACGATGAAATTGTAAAATGCTATAAATAGAATTTTGTTTCAAGTAAAAGCGTTTTACCAAGATATTTTCTGAAATTTCGAAATAATAGAATTTAATAATATTGTTTTGTATGATAAAAATATATATTCATTTTCGTTATTTACGTTACAAATTATTTTTTCAAATATAAAATCAATAGAAACAATAATAATAAAATTTAATTGACTTAATATTCTTTAGAGAATAAAGAAATAATATTCAAAGCTGATAACTCTAATAAAGAAATTTCGCTCGCCATTGTGTCAAGTATAGAAAGGGTGATTAAATTAACTTTTTGAGTTTTCATATTATCTTAAAGATTAATGTAAGATTACGTTAAGAATACTAAACTTAAAGAAAATTATCAATATGTTACAAGTATATCTAATGACGAATCAGATCAATAGATCAGATGAATAAATCGATTAGATATGTTTGTAATAATTATTATATATAATTATTAATTAATGTTACTAAATAATATTGTAATAAATATAATATTCGTAATCGTCTTTTGCAATATTCAATTTAAATTAATTAATTATTTTCTAATATTAATTGTAAATTAGTTAATTGTTCTTCAAATTGTTATCTCAGAAAAAAATTCTATTCTTTTTTACAATTATGCAGATGATTTTTATTTATTGCGATCCTCTTGATAGTATTCCGATTTATCTATGTTTTTATTTGATAATAAAATGTAATAAAATAAAGAATACCTTCTTTTCTCAGATTTATTCTAATTAAAGAATGTAGTGTACTATTCCAAATAGAAAACAAAAATTATATTTGATAATTTTAAACGGATAATTCGCGATCGTTCTTATCCTCTCGATTGGTCATTAAAGATCTGCTTCGTTTATATTTGAAAAAATGACTCAGGAACGACATATTTGAAAAATTGACAATTTGACATAGATAGATAGATAGATAGATACGTATATTAATAATTTATGAATTATAAACGATATCAAACTTGTAAAAGAAGATATTTTATTCTTTGTTTCGATTAAAATGAAAAAGTAAAAAAAAAAAGAATAGTACAATTCATGGAAATATACAATTTCGTTTAGCGGACCCTAGCGGACATTAAAATTATGATATATATTTCTACATTATCGACGTTACGTAGAAGCTTTTTTTCATTGCAGTATTTCATGCAACGATCTTATATATTTATATTTGTCATTATTGTTCTATCATTCCGAAATCGTATAAATTATAATATCTAATTGTAATAAAACTTTGTTAAAATAGACCTACCTCGATTTATTCCCATGATTTGAAAATATCACACGATTATTTCACGAAAATCGATGAACGTATTCCGATTAAAAAACTGACGAAAGATCTTTTTTGAAACGCACTGTAGCCATAGAGTGAAAAAAAAGGAGAGAGAGAGAGAGAGGAAAAGTCTAAGACGTTTGGAGAAAAATTTGCTATGTGAAAAACGGCCGAATAGAAATGATTTTGCGAAGTAAAACGTCTCGCGTCTACACTACGGTCGCTGGACTGGTTAAACAGGTTATCGCTTTATGGCTGCCGTAAAGGGATTTTAAATTTCGCGGCACATGCTGCATGCATTCCGCCTTGTCCATGCTTTTTTCTTCTATTTCAGTCGTTTCACACCAAGGTGCATGTGCGACATCGCGCGAACGCAACCAATGAGAAGAATCATTGCTCGTGGCGGCACTTCAGTGTATTTAAAAAAAAAAGGAAGATGTCGAAATGAAATGAAGAAACATAAAAAAGAAATAAAAAAAAAGGAGAGAAGACGTGTCATTAAAACAAACCGAAAGAATGAGAAATGAAAAGAATAAAAAGAACTAGAATCATAAAACGTACAACTCACTCAACTATATAAAATATAACTCACTTACCTATCGTTCGTAACTTTTCATATGAGACTATGAATTATTACAAAAGAGAAAGAAAAAAAAGAAAAAAAAAACAAAAAAAGAATTGTACTTTCGAAATATCATTATATATTTGGTTCTTCGAAGTTATCAAGAGTCGCTTATTCGTAGTAGATATTTTTATTTCCAACTTAGGAACTGAAATGCCCATATAATAAAAAATATTTATATCATAGTAATAATAATTAATTAATTATTATTATTATTATTATTATTTATTATTTTTATTATTATTATCATTATTATTATTATTATTATTATTATTATTATTATTATTATTATTATTATTATTATTATTATTATTAAAGTGGGGGGGAGAAAAAAAATTAGGGTTACGCTAAAATCACGGCTAAGTATACAAAAAAATGAAGAGAACTCGCAAAAGAAGAAAGAAAGAGAAAAAAAGAGAGAGAGAGAGAGAGAATAAAAAATGTAGTTAGAAGAATAAGAAGAAGAAAAGAAGAAACGAACATACACGAACTCATTTTGCAGTCTATAGTTTTTTAAACGTATTCATTCATTCATTCATTCTCTCTCTCTCTCTCTCTATCTCTCTCTATCTCTCTCATTCCCTCCATTTTCATTCACGCTCAAATATTCATTTTCTCGTATATTTCATTTCATACTCGCGATCATTTCTTTCATACTTGCTAAAAAATTTTCAAATTTACAAACAATCACGAATAACGAAAGGGAAAGGAAAACAAATTTCTTTCTTTTTTTCTTTCTTTCGTTCTCTTTTGCTTTCGTTATGATTCTTTTTTTTCTATTTTTTTTCTTCTTACTATTATTTACGTAAAATCTCATCGCATGGAATTTTTCATTGTTTTACAGTTTAACTTATTATTTCTCTCTTCTGACAATCATTATTCGAGGGACTCGTCGAAGACAAATACAAACGACCATCGTTATCGCATGATTTCGAAGTCATTTATCTAAACACTTTTATGGCACGTGTTTTCATACAAGTCCTTCTTCATTTATTTGTTTATTTGTTTGTTTTATTTTTTGTTAAATACAGAAAACAAAAAAAGATCGATTTTAGGCATTTCTTTAGCTTTTTCTTCATTTTTTTTCTTTTTCTCTTTTTTTTTGTTTTTTCTTTTTAATCATGATAATAAGAGAACCCTGCGTTATCATACTAGATAGTTAAAAAGTATCGATCTTCTCTCATTTATTTTTTATTCTCAAAGTCAGAAGAGTCTATTCTTCATTTTTCCTATATTATACATTTTTTATTTCTCCTTTCTTTTTTGTTGGTTTCTTTGTCTTTTTTTTTCTTATAGCAAATTCTATTCAATCCAGATATTATCTTTTTTTTTTTAAACCATCAAGTCCGTTCAACGATACCCGAAAGTATTTGACGAAAATATAGAAATAAAAAAAATCTTTGATTATTTATCGTATATAGCACCATTTGAAAAACAAGTTAATATAAAAAAATAATAATCGATGTTTTCTTTTTCTTTTTTTTTCTTTTTTCTTTTTTCTTCTCTTTACTTCTCTTCTCTTCTCTTTTCGATTCATACGAAAATTCATTTCAGTAAATAACGCTACAAACTTAACGGGTATCGCTGAAAGTCTTTATATAAACGCAAAACAAATTTGTAACGCTCGCATAAACTCGTTTTTCTATGCGCTCAATTAATCTACTTTTTTCCCTTTCTTTTCTTTTCTTTTTCTTTTTTTCTTTTGATGAGAAATGGAGAAAAATAAAAAAGAGATAATTATATATATATATATATATATATATATATATATATATATATATAAAGAAAGCATAAATAAATAAAAAAAAACTCGTATATAATCGTACATTCTGAACAGATTACAAAACCTTCAAGAGATTTCGACAAAAATGGTGGACGATTAAGGAGGGCCAAGAAAAAAGGGAACAAAAGTGGGTGGAGGGAGAAAAAAGGGAGAAAAGAAAAAGGAAAGAAAAAAAAAGAAAAACGAGTCTAACTCGCATCGTACGAACTTATTTTTGAAAGACATCAATCGATATAGAAATTTGAATTTCGCTAGAACTGGTCCAACTTAGACCGTACTCTCTCATCGTATGCCTTAGGGTTACGAATGCTTCATTATATAACGTTATTGCGTATTATTCTTTATAATATATATAAATACATATATATATATATATATATATATATGAATATTATATATTTTTTTTTCGTTATCGGAATATCCTAAACGAGCATACTCTAATAATATGTCTATCGTATAACACAAATTTCTTATTTGTTTTTTTGTTCTTTTATTTCCTTTATATCCGAATTTTTTGTGGCCGGCGAAACGCGTACGGCTGTGATCGGATATAACAATCGATTAAATCGATCGTTGTGTGTGTGTGTGTGTGTGTGTGTGTGTGTGTGTGTGTGTGTGTGTGTGTGTGTGTGTGTGTGTGTGTGTGTGTGTGTGTGTGTGTGTGTGTGTGTGCATATATATATATATATATTTATATATATATAACATCAGATAATTATTCGAAAATAAAATAAAATGACATTCGCTTCGTAATTTAAATTCTCTAATATTGTTTGTCGCTTGATGATCGATCAAATCTAGGAGGGGAGGAGTAGGGAGAGGGGGAGAGAAAAAACAAAAACGAAAGGAGTGACATTTAAATAAAAAAAAAAGAGTAATAAAATAAGAAAAAATAGATAAAAAAAATGATAATAATAAGAAAAAAAAATTAGTATGGATTATTATCCATTTAAGATGGGAAAAAGAGAAAGGCCGGGTCCAGGGCCGAGGCTTGGGGCAAGGCGGGGGTAGAGCCGACGAAAAAGTAGTATCATCCACAAAATATCGTTTCGTCTCAGATTAATTGTTAATAATAGCAATGCGACGACGATCGTTGGCCACACGAATAAAGACAGCCTATACACATCTTATTTTAAAGAGTTTATCTCGCGTTAAAACGCTTAACGTTGAAAGATAATAAATGATTTATCTAGCCTTAAACTTTACGCTGGATATCTTTTTTTCTGTTTATATATATATACACTATTTACATGTTTCTCGTCCATTGGAACGGGACTTCGCATAAACGTGCACTTATCATTTTGTTTTTTTTCCTCTTATCTTATTTTAATTACTTATAGCTGACTAATAGAATCAGTATGTCGTAATTGTGAACGTGTAGCAGTTTTGTTTTTTACCTTTTTTCGTTTTTTTTTCGTTTAAATCAGGAGAAATTTTCTCTAACTTATTACAATAGAATAAGGTTTGCATTTTTTTTCTTTTTATTATTAATATTATTACTATTATTATTATTTATTCATTTATTTATTTATTCATTCATTTATTATTTATTTATTTATTTATTATTATTTTTATTATTATTATTATTATTATTATTTTTATTTCTCTCCTTTTCTCGCGTGAGTACTACACGAGAAGAGTTTTTACCGTTACATTAGTTTAACGATTACACGGCTTCAATTTTTCGATCATCGATCAAACGGTTCTCTCTCTCTCTCTCTCTCTCTCTCTCTCTCTCTCTCTCTCTCTCTCTCTCTCTCTCCCTCCGTATACATACACGTGCTACCCGCATTTGTCGTCACCTCTTCGAATTTCGCGGCATAATTTTTCCTCTTTCTTTCATTCTTTCCTTTTCCTTTTTTTCTTTTCTTTCTTTTTTTTTACCACACCGCAGTACAAATATATACGTTAAAAAAAGAAAAAGAAAAAAAGACAGAAAAGAAAAGGGAACAACAAAATAGAAAAAAATAACCAAACGTAAACCTTATCGTATAAATTTTTACAAAAATCAATACCTGCGTTTACATTTAATATTTCTCAGAGTGGCACCAACCCCCCTTCTTCTTCCACCAACTCTTCCTACCCTTCCCCAAACCATTTACCTCCAACTAGAACGAAAACGTATTTGCATAAAGATTTGTATATAATCGGGGTTCAACAAATAAAAAAAATACTTATTCTTATTAATAATTAATTTTTCACATTGACCGTAAACACGTTTACATATACGGTTACTGACAATATACATATATAAAAAGTATTTTGCTTCGTGGGACGTTGTACCACTCTTTCTTTTCTTCATCTTATTATCACAGAATATTAGTACGCAGTTCAAACGAAATAATCTCTATCGTGTATATGTATAATCAATGCTTTTTTCGGAAAAAAGAAATTAATCAAAATGGTATAATAAAGAGATAGAACGATCTTTAGAGCTTCACTAAAAAAACAGAAAAAAGAAGAAAAAGAGAAAAAAAGGAAGAACACGTTTCGCTGGTATAGAAAATTTGAAAAAATGTTCATTTTTTTTTTAAGTTTTTCGATCGGTACGTATCGCTTCGAACGGTCGTAATTTTTCTCGTTATCATAATGAGAGTAACGTGACGTACGGGTGGTAAAAATGACACAATTATTATACTATGCCGCATTTCTATCTTCGCACTAAATCCCGTTTTCGGTATTTCATGAATACTTTCAACACTTATTTACAACAAGGAAGTCCGACGGATCATGTCTTTAAAAATTAAGCCACCATCCCATTCTTTTTTTTTTTTTTTTTAATTAGACCAGATATGCTGGACGAGATCCCAATGTCTATTTGGATGTCGGTACAGCAGGTTGATGCTGACCTGCCATCCCCAGTCTTGGTTGCGAGGAAGCTAATAGTTCCTTGTAATAAGCGCTGAACTCCGGTGGTAGAAAGGACGTTGCAGCTGCAGGCGGTATCGGAGGTGGAAACAAGCCATTGTAAATGGCAGAGTAGTACATGGGGTCCAACATTGGTAGGAACTTGCCTGGAGTGTTTGGCAGTTGCGAAAGAAAAGCTGGATTGCTTGGTGGCACAGTGGGTATAAAACCGGAGGGTATACTTGGTACACTGTGACGCCGTCCAATCTCTGTGGTCTGTCTTACATCCTGCTGTTGTGATTGCAACACTACAGGTTTATCACCGTCGCTAATTCTACGTTGCTGATCCTTGCCAACCTCGCTTGTTTTCCTTCTATCTATACCTATTTGTTGTTGAACGTTGTCAGTCATCCTAGGATAAGAAGAATTCACACTATTCAGATGATTTAGATTAGGTACATTAGGTATTACAGGATGCGTGGGTTTCCTTGGTGTATACGGCGACACTGGTTCGTTCCTTCCCGCATATTTCCCGTTAATTTGTCTCCTTTGTGCTACCGAAGGATGATTACTAGTTCTGTTAGGTGGGCTCGGTATTTGCACGTGAGACGACGGTACACTGCTATGATTATTAATTTTTTGTTTAGGATTGACTAATGTGATTTCTAAATTATTCGATGCCATAGTCCGACTATCGAGAACAGTTTGATAACCGGGAAAGGACGCTCGTTTCGTCATACAATCGGTTGGCTTATCTTTAATCGTCGGAGATTTCCTCATTTCTAAATTTAGCGGATTAGGCCTCGGCACTACAGGTACCCTAACTATCTCGAGACTTGGTCTTGAGAAAGTTGCCTTTTCGATTGGCTTTTGTGTAAGATCAAGAACTCCAACGTTTCCACTGAAGTCACTGTTACCGATCGGCTGTGGCTGTATCCGCTGATGCGTAGTAGGGCGATACTTTGGAGAAATTAGAATGTCTTTTGGATTTCCGTATACAGTTTTTTCGTTGTGCGCGAAAATTGACCTCGACTGCGTAACCTTCGGTGGTAATATTATTCTCCCGTTAGGAACGTTTGGTGGAACAAAACGATTATTAGAATTAACCATCTGGGTTGCCGACGCTGGTACCATGTTCGCATTCGCGTATAACTGCAATAATCCAGCATTGTTCGAACTACCAAGATTAATAACTTTACTGTTCGTCGTATTATTGTTGTTCGTCGTACTATTATTGTTATTGTAATGGACGGGATGTTGTTTTCCTTGAGACTGAAACCGAGGCTGTTGATGATGATTGATCTGATTCTCCTGAGGTGATGGCAACATATGTCCTATGTCCGGTGTTACGGTAACGGATATAAGTTTCGGTACCGAATTCGGGGTAACGGAAAGCGGATAAGGCGACGATAACTTATCCTCGGATTTTACTGTAGGCGGGGTAGGCGTTACGCTGCTCTGAATCACGCTCGGTCTTGCATCAAGATCAACGGCTGTAACTTCGAGACCGCCCTCCCGCAATATTTCTAATTTTCGTTTTTTAAAACTTGGTATTATTATCTTATCCCTACTCGTATCACTTTCATTTTCGAGATCGATCACCTCGGGCGATCTTGGCGCTACTATTGCCTTCTCCGTGAAGATTGGCTTCTCACCGAACAACGGTATGTTCTCCTTACCCTGTGCCAGCAGAGTCGTTTGCTTAGGATCTAATTTAATCTCTTTCATGTCTTTTTCAGGTGGCGGCGTCAACGTTACTACCGTCGATGCGTTCATCGCTACTGTGCTCACTGGTAATCCTGGAGATGAACAGGACGGTGGTACTTGTTGGGACACGAGAGGACTGTTTAACTGTCGTTCGAGAACACTTTGATTCCCGGTTACGATCGTAGGCGTTGTGGAAGGTGTACTACTTGGAGTCGAAATTGGTGTGTTCGATGACGGAGGAGGACTTGGCAGTTGATTGGTTTGTTGGCTGGTTGGTTGTGTGTTGTTGGCGATTATTGTATTTAATGATTTCAAACGTTCCGGTTTAACTCTTACACTACGTAAAGAGGATGTTTTTCCGACTTCTGATTTCGGTTTCTCGCTCGACGGAAAAGACTGAAATATCGAATTCTCCATTACTATTTATGAAACGATTTTTATATAATTCACTTGAATTTTTAAATAGTATCATTACCGAGCTCGATAAAACTGGTTGCAAAGGTGGGGTAGTGTTTACAGGTGGTGTTTCAATCAATGGTGGTGTCTCCGATGAATGCGAGTCGCTGGTCTCTTGATCCCCATCCACCGGACTTTCAGATATACTACTAGTTTTCGTACGTCTACCGTATGTTAATCTCACTTTGGGTTCCTCGCCTCTTTGATACCTTTCATAAGGCAAAAGTAACCTGCAAAAAATATTTTGGGTATTAATGATTCAGGTAATCATTGTCTTTCTTTCTTTTTCTTTTATTTTTTTATTTTTTTTTTTTTATTTATTTGTTTGTTTGTTTACTCAGAAACTTCCATTATCATCCATCCTACCTTTCGTAATGTCTACGAGTTATAGTAGCAGCACTGGTGGATCCTGTATTACCACCGATATCATCGTAAATGGTTTTCCAGAGACGTCCAGCGCTAACGGAATCGTATCCACCGAGTGTCTGTACCTTCGTGTAAAACAGGAACAGATCGACTGTGAAAGAAAAATCCAAATTATATATCTTGTAAATTACGGCATAATTCGTTTTGAACAACTTTTTTTTAAATCATAACTTTAACCCTTCTCGCACTACTACGAGGATGTCGCGCAATGATTTTTTTTCTCTTTTTCTTCTTTTTCCATATAATTTTTCAATCGATTCTCCAGTGACATTTCGTTTATTTCATGAAAAAAATCAATAGGTAATAATTTGAGTGAAAAATTAATTTCAAAACATACTACATGTATTGTTAGGTTATTCGGATGTAACAAGGACATGATAACGGTTATGACATGCGACATTGTTAGATCGATAGAAAGACGCGGAAAAAAAAATATCCAAAGAATATCAACGACGAAAAACAGTGAAACGTTCTAGCGCGCACAGACGAACACACGTGCACCAGAAAAAAAAAAGATAATAAGGCGAAACACCAATCAATGAGGAAGCAACATGCGATCAATTTAAGAAAATAAAATTATAATAGAAAGAAAGGATTATAGAAGAAAAGAACACAGAGACCATTGGAAAGGTTAGCTAACCCTTGTGATCTGCCGCCGATAACAATAAGAATTTATTAGGAAAACGAACTTCAAATTTGATATTTATTGAAAACACGTATTTAGTATATCCCTGATATTTACTGGGAATAGAAACTGACATTTGGTTGATTTTTCATAAAAGGATTTCAAAAATTATCAACTTTTAAAAAATAGAAGAATAAAATTTGTGAATTAATCGGCTAAAGGACTCAGAATTAGGGAAAGTATTAGAAAAGGAAACTAAAATTTTATTTTTAAAATGTTATTGAAAAAAAGAAAAAAAAAGAAAAGAACGAACTTTCAACGGGAAATCACGACTGGATAACTTATCGTAAAAGGGATTAAAAAATTGTTAATTTCTAAATACAAGAAGGATAGAATTCGAAAATTAATTGACTAAGAGATTTATAATTAAGGACGGTATCAGAGAAAGGAACTTATTTTTTCAAATTTGTTAACTTGCTGAATACATAGGGACTTATTAAATATAACCAATCCACCGGCAAATTTCTCGATTCCTCGCAAACAGCGCGAATCATTGCTATGGGAAATCAAACGGAAATATCTTTGAAATCGTCGTTTCCATTTATATATATGTTTGTTTTTCTCTTCGTCATAAAAATAAGCAACAAAAGGAAAATAGAACGATCATCTATCGTATAAAAATAAGAACTTGCTAATGGCAGTGAACACCCGGTGAACGCGACCCAATTATTATTGAAACGCGCAAACAAGCGAATGAACGACAAGCGATGTTAAATCGAAGAATAAAGGACGAATTACAACTACCGTCGAATCAAATAATCGTTGAAGAAAAAGGATACACTGACAATACAGAGAGAGGTTAATTATACATATATAAATTGAGGGCCTTTAAATATCTTGTTCGTTAGGAGCAATAAAATAAAGAATATATTAAGAAAAGTTTTTCACATGATTTGATGTATCAAATATTTTAAGATTACGAAATAATCGAAATAATTCAATTTTAATTGAAACCAGAAGTTCAACGATTTTTACTTTTTATTACAGAATTACATTATGTTTTTTATTTTCAATTAGTTAAATATTTTAATTAATCATCTTTGAAACAATTATTAAACAAGTATAAAGCTAAAGTTAATAATTAAATTTTGTAAGAATTAATTATTATCGTCTATAGTTAGGTGAACAATAATTTCAAATAAAAGAAAACAATTTTAAGAGATAATGAAAACATGAAAAACTAAACAATCTAGCAATAAGTTTAGTTATTATCTTATTGAAGAGCTCTGAATTGAAAACAAAAATTGTAAAATTAATTTACAATAACAAAAAAAAACAAATAATAGTTTAATTAACTGAATAAATAAAGTAGAAAATATCCACTACTTTATTTTATGCACAATCGACATCTTGTAATCTTACTACTTGTACATTTTACATTTTGTAACATTTCAATGTTATTTGATAAACGAAGTTTATAATTCTCAGTTGTAGTTCTTTCAAATTTCAATTTCACGAAGATCAGTTAATATCTCTAACTTTAGGTCTATACTTTTTTATAACTTCTTTTCAAAGACAATAGATTAAAATAACTAATAATTAAAAAATATACAGAGTATTGTATAAGAAATATAATCATATTGACAACATAAAATCATGAAATTTTTCTTTATATATATATATATTGCATTTAACAAAAGAGATATTGAACTGGCCCTTCAATTTATAATCAACCTGTATAAATCTATAATCATAATAATAATAATAATAATAATAATAATAATAATAATAATAATAATAATAATAATAACAACAACAATAATAATAACATTTAAAAAATGCTAAACATGTATACTGACTTTGCCTGTATCCCAACAATGGCATCTTTCCGACTGGGGTGCCCCGCGAATTCATGAAATTCTGTACATCGACCATGAATTTTTTTTCTTCGGCACTTGTTTTGCGTTCGCTTCGACGTACACCCGCCGATGGTGGCCTTCCAACTGGAGCTGGTACCAATTGTTGACTCGAAATGCTCGGTGCACATTTTGACGAAGAAGCGACCGAAGCTTCACTCTCGTTGCTGGATTCGCCAGGTGAAGCACTTCGCTTTTTACGTTTCCTTCGTGGCCGTCCTTTCAATTTAGGCGCTGAAAATTCATTACAATTACGATCATGGACAAAATTTTCAAATTCGTTTGTAAATATATAGATCGAATTATGTCAATTAAATGTATATAACAACCGTTATTTTTATATTTAATTATATTAACTTTCACTTAACCATTCTGTTCAGTATTTTTTATTAATTAATGATAAGTACTTTATATATCTATATCTATATATATATATGAATTTTTAATCAGTATAAATAATTAAATGTCAAAATTACGTCAGCATTGCGTCATTTGTACTACGTACTGAAACTATTTTCTTATAAATACTGAAAATTTATTTTAAAATATCGATAAAATGTTTAAAAATACTTATCCAATAAATAGCAACCTTAATTATAGTTATACGATACATATAAGACATATCTTACCACTATTAAATAATACAATAGTTCAGCATTTCTCAACCTTTCTATCGTGCGGTATCCAATACATTTGTTTGTAATAATATCATAAATTAAATGTTTATAATAAAACATTTTTAAGAACTTCCAATAGATCGAAGTAGCAGGTACATTATTTTAATTATATGTACGTTACTGTTGCTCCAATATTCTCGCGAACTCGTAAGAAAATTCTACCTACGATAACTACCTCAAAAAGAAAATCTATTACGAATTAATTACTTTGCCACTAAAATACAAAAAGGCCATTAAAATATTTCGCAGTTGATTAAAAATTTAACGCGACCCAATATCAATCTAGAAGGTTGAGAAACGTTGACTATAGTCATATATATTATGGTTATATGTTATAAATACAACGATATAACGGGTGTTCAATATATACCTTTACAAATGTTTATCTCGTAACATTTATGGCATTATTGCCGCAATAATTGTTCAGATAATAGTTATCCCTATTCAAGGAGATAATATTATAACGTTTCTTGTTTGTTTTATTTGATAGAACGTTCTAAGGTCATTTCTGAATAACTCTTTGTTTAAGTTGGAAAATTAGATTTTTTACAAAGGCAACTTGTTATATGTAAATTTTATATATATGTATGTATATATATATATATATATATATATATATATATATACATATATACATATACATATTTGTAATATTTTTTAAGCAACTTTAATGTTCTAAAATTTGAATAGAGTTGTCAGTGAATATCAACTTTTGAGGAAAACCACGAGAAATGAGAAAGAATCATGTTAATTTTGTGCTAATAAATAAGAACGTGTGTAATATTGCCTACAAAAGATGAAGTGTTTAATTAGTGTGATCATTCATTATCTCTTACGTATCTTCTCATGCTAATAAGCGTGCATGCATGTATGCATGTACATGTGCATAGGTATGTCATGTGCTTGTGTATGTGCATGTGCATATGCGTACACATTAGGCATAAACATTAAAGAACACAAATAAACAAATCAATAAAATATTTACGTACGATCGAGGATCGTAGGTATTACTCAAGAAATTTAGCAACATTTTTTTTTGAAGACAGATAATTTTTTTAAATATCTCAATAAATTGAAGATCGATAAAACGAAAAAGAAATTTCCGACGATAGATATTCGTTTCTTATTTCTTTTTTTGATTTCAAATAATGTGTTTTGTCTATTTGAAAAAGAAAAAAAACAGTTCTTGAAATGAGATAATTTTTTAAACAATTTTTCGAAAAAATGTAGTGTACGCGAGATAGAAATATGGGAACGTTTTACTTCGGACAACACCCGGTATAATAACCTATTACATAGTTTTATATAGTAATATATATATATATATATATATATATATATATATATATATATACGTACAGTATGACTATAATTTGTTGATAATATATAATACAGATTATATATAGTAATAAATAGTACAACCATAATTAAATATTAAAAGTGAACTAATAAATTAAAAAAAACATGATTATGAAACTTCGATGATAAAGATATAAATATCAGTTAATAAATCTCATTAATAAATCGATGATCATGTCTTAAATACGAATATTTTTCTGCCCCTTTTCTCCTTCCTTCCTTCGTTACTTCTTTTCATCCACCTTTAAATTACGTCCTTCCTTTCTTCAAAAGTATCGAGAGATTTGTGCGCAACTTCGCGCGATTAGCACAAAGCATAAGAAATTGACTTCACTCACGTACGTATTTAATTACGGACCCTGTCCTTCGATCGAAAATTATGTTAAAAATGTATACGAAGTTCGCGAGAAAAGAAAAAGAAAACGAAAAATAAAAAGAAAAAGGAAGAAAAGAACTCACATCTAGATAAAACCGATGTTGTAACTGTCTCACCCGTTATCTTCAAATAGATGATTCGATTTTTGCGTATCTTCATGACGATTGGCATGATCTTTCGTCGACGTAACAAAACAACGCCGATATTAAATTCAAAAATCAGAAAAACGAAGACGAATTATCGTCACTAATTTTTTAATTATTTACGATATCTTGTTATTATTGTTATCATTGTTATTATTATTATTATGATTGTTATTATAATTATGCTTCGGACGATTCGAATCGAATTCGCAAATTAACACGATTAAAAAGTATTTTATAACCTCGATGTGATCGCTCTCCTAAAAATAACGCACGTATAACACGTATATATTATACATGTATATAGATACATAAATATATAGGCTAGGAACACGCTGTCTTCTTCACACTACTTACGCACACGATAAGTTGATTCTGCGACCGGTCCAATGTACGGTGAAAATAAACATAATATCTTACGATTAAAAAACGTACGAACGAAAAATAAATGCTTTCTTATCGTTGGACTCGCATTAACGTTATATACATTATTTCGACTATATTGCAATCGATAGAACACTTTCTCTTTTCTCTCTCTCTCTCTCTCTTTCATTTTTCAAATCACACAATTGTTCTTTTTTCCTTTTTTCTTTCTTTCTTTCTCTCTTATCCTCTCTCCTCTCTCTCTCTCTCTCTATTTTTCTACGGAAAATCAATTGAAAGCTTTCTTTAACTGTCAACACAATTCTTTTTCTCCTTTTCTTTTTCTTATAAGAACAATAACAAGCTACACTCGGTATCTCTTTGATGATTAATATATATTTCTCTATTCGCTTTACAATGGAAAATAATAAAATAAAATTATTGACAAGAGAACGAAGACGTGAGAGTTTTCAAATTAATAATTCTTTCTCTTTGTCATTTTTCATTTATTATGAAAAACAAACCTCCAGACTTTTATACGTCTTAACGTCTGCTGTCATCAACTTAATATCCGTAGTAAACATTCGACAATAGTTTGGCTAACTTACTTTCCATTGGTCAAGATAATCAACGAATCTTATTGTCTTATTGTCGAACCAAAACCAATAGGATTATTTCGTGTAATGATTCCTACTCTAATAATATTAAGTTCTAACAGTAAGAAATATTAACAGTTAGAGATAATCCTATTGTATGATAATGATAATAACCACAAATGTTTTTTATTTCCTAATTTTTTTTTTATATTCAACGACAAGTGTGTGGATGTGTGTGTGTGTGAACTTTGGGTTCATCCTGTAATTTTTAGTTTTATGATTAATATGCATAAATATAAATACCCAGCACAGCGCGCGCGTGTAAAATCATTTATTATCAATCATTTATTAAAATTATTTTTAATTCATTTATTTAAATCATTTATTAAAATCATTTAATATGATTTACGTATATTAATACGTAAATTAATAAATAATAATAATAATAAATTACATATATTAATACATAAATCATATTAATCATACGACTCGTAATGTTTTTCATTTATTTCTGTCGTTATAGATATATAAATTTCTATGTGTAGCATAAATTATAGCATAATGATTATAGACAACACAAATAGATCATTCGAAGTTCTAAGAACTGGGTTAGAATCACGAAATTAGAAATATATATATATAGATCTAATCATGAAACTAAAAATATACAGGACGAACCAAATGTTTTTGTGTGATGGGCCAAAAGATAATTTGAAATGATTTGAAAAGACGATTACTCTTTTTTTTCCTAAATTTGTTAAAATAACCTTTTTCTTATAGATTACATAATTAACTACCCTATCTATAAGGAAACACCGAAAAATATCGAAGAAAAAAAAGTGTGATTGTACTATATTGAAATGATATATACTATGTAAATATTTCGTGTTACGATAACAAAAAAAAATTGTGAGCTTAGAGGAAAATAAATAATGTTAAAGCATTCATCTATATATGTATACATGCGCAAGGAATCGTCTCGTTCAATCTTTTCTTTTCAAAAATTAATTCACATTTAGATAAAACTTAATTAAATTAACGTATCGTTAATTTTTATGTAAAATTAATTTTACATACAAATTAATATTAAATGATTAATTTGCATTTATTCATTGTTTACATTTAATTTACATTATGTCTATATACAATGGAAAATCAGCTATCATTGCAGATTAACGTTAAAAACATTTCGTAATGTCATAACAAAAATATGATACAAAAATAACAAGTATAAGGAGTAAGAGGTTACGATTTACTTCTTAGTCATCTTCAAATTATAACAATGCAATCTCTCTCTCACTTTCTCTCTCTCTCTCTCTCTCTCTCTGTCTTTCATGTTTCACTTATGTTATACTAATATCAAAGAATAGTTTTTAAAATTGTATAAAAACTTTAAGGAGTATTATTACAATTTGGCATATCATTTTTAACATTGTATATTCAATTAAATCGTTATGAAGTATCATTCTACATGACAATCATCGAAATAGAAATTATCACATTAATACTTGATGCTAATTAATATTATCTTGAAAAAATTTATGAACATATATATATATATATATATATATCGTCAATAAATTTATTGTGAATTTATATAGTTTATAAACGTATGAAATGAAACTTTACCTAAATGGTTGCAAAGTAGTTCATGAGTCTCCAAGTCGGGATAATCGAAGGTATCTCTGCAGAAGAGTACGCGCGTTCCAGGTGTAGCAGTAAATCCACCGAGTGCAGCAGCTACCGAAGAACAAAGCCAGGAAGGTTCCGAACCTTCCAATCTTCGTAAAAGTGCTCGATATCTACAATACCTCGGATACGAAAGTACAACCACTTTGGTTTGACCGTCACATTCGGATTTTTTCGAAGAACTTATATTGCTCTCGTATTCCTTTTGTTGTTTGTCAACGTCAGAAAAATCGATTCCAGGATCGGTCAACACCTGGGGTTGAGGAATTTCGTATCTAGGTGGACTGCTCTCGGGAGAGGATGTTGGTGTTGGTGAACTCGGATAAAAAATTTCACGGCCCCATGACCATTCCAACGTAGGTGATAACCAGGTAACCAAGTCGTGAACACGGACGACAACTTTTTCGGATATAGTCAACACCTCGTCCTGTAAAGAAAAATGAAATATTATTTTATCATTTTAACGATAATTTTTATATTACCTACGAATGTTTTTTATCTTCGCGATTTATCGCGTTAATGATATACTATTATTGTACGATAATCGATTTTATCGTACGGTAGGTAAGATCACGTTTCAAAGAAATATTTTATCGACGGGGATACGGCATCAGATACGTTAGAAAATGAAACAAATATCAATAATACACGTCTCTTCCTTATCGACATTTTAGTCGATTACTCACTTTATCGTTTATCCAAAGTTCGATAACGGAATTACCGACATATCTATTCCAAGCTTGAAAAAATTACACGAAATTATACCGGTAGCGCCGATAATGATCAATGTTTATTATTATTAGATACATAGTTATTAATATAACTTTATATTATTATAGTTCTCTAACGGATCGTTATCCATTCCGCTTTGGAGAATAATTTAATTGCCTCGACGGATGCCTCATAGCGACGTCGTAATTACAAGGCTTATCTTTATGTTCGTCAAATACATTAAATTTCTTCTCATACCCGATGCGAACGATAAATATAAAATGTATTTCCGTTTTCCTAACTACCACTCGTACTCGAAATAATCGCGATAATGAATAAGAAAAAAAAAAGGAAAAGAAAGAAAAGCAGACGACACAATTCTTTGAAATAAAATTCTTGGAAGAAAAAAGAACGAAAGGAAAAAGAAAGAAAGAAAAATAAAGTAAGATAAAAGAGAATAAATAAAAGAAAAATAATGAATTGGTATGTCTTCGATTTAATAATAAAATGATGACTATCGTCGAATAACAGTCGGGATGAATTTATTTCAAAATGGCCGAGATGTTTTTATCCCGATAAAAATTCCTTTTATAAAAAAGCCACGACGAGAAACGAATGGTTTTATATCCATACACATACCAGTGATCTATAATACATCGCTAACAATTTGGGAGCCACTGTTACCCGGGTTATACTTTCATCTTTTAGCTTCGTGCTCATCCAAGCCTCGTCTCTCTACACATAGACACCTACATAACTACTACATCACCGATAAGCGTTCCCCTCCCAGTGTATTCTTCTGTTCGCTATTCTACCTGCTCCCACTCCTCTACCATCCTCTACCTATTCCTTCTTCAAACCACCACGCCACTCGTATATTTCCCTCTCTTTCTACTTCGTCTCTCTCTGACAACTTATCTCTCTCTCTCTCTCTCTCCCCCCCCTTTCTCTCTTTTCCTCGCACGCTTGAGTGAATCTAAAAACATACAAACTTTTTCAAAAAGGAACATGGAAAATGACGGGGGATGATGGTGTTGGTGATGGTGATGGTGGGAGGGATGGGATGGGATGAAATATTCGGAGTAAACGTAAATACACTTTAGAAAGTAGGAGTAAAGGATAACGATAAAAAACACAAAAAAAAAAGAAAAAAGAAAAATTAAACAAAACAAAATTTACAAAAAAATAAAATAAAAAAAGACTTGATAATCCTCTTATCACTCTTTTTTATTCGTTCCTTTGTTTTCGATCGTTAAAAATTTTTCTCCTTTTTCCGTTTTCCTCTCCGCTACTCTCCCGCACCATTCCCCGCCTCATCAGGCAATGTGTCAGTCAAAATATAACACATTTTGTTATAACGAAGAGGGGGAAAAAAGAAAAAGAAGAAGAATAAGAAGAAAAGAACGCATAGAAAAATAAAGAAAGAACAGAGAAAGAAAGTATGGCGTCTCGTATCAGAGAGAGAGAGAGAGAAGAGCGAGTGAGAAAGAGGTCGTTGCTCCTTTGTGTGTATGACGAAACCGATGAGCCAGGGGCCTTCTTTAATAGAGAAGTCAAGCCACTCCTCGGTGCTGTATGCATATGTATATCGTACGGTTCACGCGAACGCGAGTGCACTCGACGCAGCACCGTCATTTTCCGTAGATCTCCACCCCTCTTCACAGGCTCGCTCGCAAACATACATACATTCATACATACAGATGCAGCATGTATTATATATACATATATACATGCATATATGCATACATGTGTACATACATTAGTCATATATACGTACGTATACGACATACATAGATGCAACACAACAAACATACGCAAAATACACAGTGAGAGAGAGAGAGAGAGAGGGAGAGAGAGGGAGAGAGAGAGAGGGGGAGAGAGAGAGGACGTCTCTCCCTCGCCGTCTCTATCTGTGTCTTCTTGTGTGTGTGTGTGTGTTATGCTCTCGTTCGCGATGTTACCGTCAATTATTACCGTCTATAAATCCTTTCCTCCTCACACCGTGGCAGCACACTCGAGCCAAACTGTGAACTTTCTTTCTCGTTATTTTATTATCGCGGATATATGAACGACCACTCCTCGTGCGGATTTATTTATCGTATCAAATGAAACAGCATCTCTACGGTACCTTCCCTTTTTATATTTTATCTTCAATCTCTTTTCTTTGGCTTCCTGCTTTTTCCTTCTTATCTTTTGTTTGTCGTTCGTTTGCTCGTTCGTTTATTTGTTTGTTTATTTGTTTGTGTGTTTGTTTGTTCGTTCGAATTTTCTCTTTCTCTATTTCTTTTTTACTCTATTTTATTTCCTTTCTCCTCCTCTGTACAACCCGATCTTTAAACAAATTTTAATGAATAAAGTAAAAAAGTAAGAGTAAAAAAATAAAAAAGTAAAAAAAGGAAATGGAAAGCTTATGAGGACGCGCCTCGTAAAATTAATTTTTCTTCTTTTATTCATCCTTTTTTTTCTTTCTTTTCTTTTAACCTTTTTTTTTGAATAACCGAAGAAATTACCGTCAAATTACATTGCTTCCCGTATTCAAACGAGGAAAGAGGAGGAAGAATAAGACGAGATTCGTAGGAACGTCATTTAAAACTTTTAAACTTTCTCTCGACACGCTCGCCACCTTTCTGCGTGTGTGTGTGGGTGAGGAGGAGCATCCTGAGAGGACTCCTTTAGAGAAGGTGAGGTAAAGGAGGAGGGAAATGCAGTTCGTCGATGTTACGATAAAGCGGTAGAGCACTGTGCCACGTGTTGATAGAAATAAACCGATGTACTCGGGCACCGTCGACGTTAACATCGGTATGTGACTCTCCTCTACCCCTCATTCACCACCAACATCGCCACCACCGCCACCACCGCCACCAACCCACCAACACCACCACCACCATCATCGCGAACAGCTCCTAGGTGCACTCAGAACCCACCCTCCTCCTGCTACTCCTCCCCTCTTCCTTTCCTTCTTCTCGTCCTCCTCATCCACCTCATCCACCTCATCCTCCTCATCCACCTCGTCCTCCTCATCCACCTCATCCTCCTCATCCACCTCGTCCTCCTCATCCACCTCGTCCTTCCCATTCCCCTACTCCATCTCTCAATGGCTCGCTCTCTCGCACGCCGTCGAATCAAAGTGGAAATGTATTCAGACGTTGCTATGGCGATTCGCGCGAGCCCTAAACACACCGATAACCTATCAATTTCACCGATACCAACGAGAACGTTCAAATATCAATACGTTTTGTACATAGATATATATGTATGTATGTATATATGTATGTATCTATGTATTTATGTATGAATCTACGTATGTTTGTATATATGTATGTATGTATGGAGAGATGCACACGTATGTATATGTATACGCATGCATGCACATCCAATTTGTGAACCATACGAACCACAGAATTTTTGAAAGGATATTCTTTTTCTGTTTTATTTTTTTTGTTTTCTTTCCTGCTTTTGTTTGTTTTTCCTTCTTTTTATGTTTTCCTCTTTTGTTTCTTCCTTTTTTTCCCTCTTTTAATTTCATAACCGATAAATTTTAATTTGTCGAAAACAAATAAGAAAATGGAATGGAATAATATAAAATAAAATGAAATAATAAAATAATATATACAATATAAACGAAAATATATATTTCGATCTATTTAAAATACGTTCGCGAATTAATTAATATTCCGAGCGAACAATTTTCTTTCTTTTTTTCTTTCTTCTTTTTTTTCTTTCTTTCTTTTTGTCTCTTACGGCGAACTAACTTTTCATATATGACCCGATTTAATAATTGGATTAAAATCTACAATTTAAAAGCGCTTACGGTTACTACATCAATCTGAAACAAAAAAAAAAAGAAAATAATAAAAATGTACAAAAAAAGGAACGAAAAAAGATGACAAAAAGAGGTATACCTAATTCAATTCAATTACCTTTCCTGGTAAGTCGACACCCCAATATTTTCGTTTTTTTTTTTTACTTTTTTCTTTTCTTTACTTAGATATTTTGTATTTAATTGGAAAATATTTTTATCGCAAATATAACAAGCGTCCGGTTCGCGTAGATCGTGCTCAATTGCGCCGTAGCATCATTTGGAAGAGAGAGGGGAGGGGAGAGGGAGATACGTTTTAATAAAGCAGAGGAATGATACTCGAAAGATTCGCGTTGCCCGAAGAGTATACTCGGGAAATAGCTACGACGACCGCGAAAGTTTCTACCGTGAAAATTTAATTCCACGCTGTTTCTCCCCCCTCTTCCTCTCTCTCTCTCTCTCTCTCTCTCTCTCTCTATCTCTCTTTCTCAGCAGACACCTACATATAGATATACATATATACATATATTTATACACTACACACACAACTACAATCGCTTTTTCCATCAGGGAACTTTGCAAGAGAATTTTATTAACTTATATTGAAAAGATTTCCCTTCCATTCTCTTTATCTCTATATTTATTTATCCAATAGATCTTTGAAAAAGATTTCGTTTCGCAAATCTTTGTAAATTCAATATGAATTGGACTGATGCACGTGGGGAGGAAGGGAGAACCATTCATTACCATTTTCTGTACAATTTAAAACGACAAGAGAGTTAGAGTGTGTTTGGGGAGGGGGCGGAGCGAAAATCAGGACAAATCTATACACTATAAGACCATATTCCCAATCGAATATCTCGTTACTACTACTAAAGTCGAAAAGTACCGAACAAACATATGTACTCATTAGCGATCGTTAGGAATTATATTGATGTTTTTTTTAACGCCCGTAGTAGTTATTCGTACTCTGTTGATTATATAACACGTGAAATAATAAATAATGAATCAATTTTCTTGATTGTAGAATTAAACGATCAAATGTAAAAATTGACGTATTTAAATCGATTGATTTTCAGTTCGGATTAAAAAAAAGAAAAAGAAAAAAGAAAGCACGATCAACGAAATCAGCACGATTTACTGAAACAGGATGGTCAAATTTTCATCTCATATATTATTATTATTATTATTATTATTATTATTATTATTATTATTATTATTATTATTATTATTATTATTTATTCATATACATTTTTATAGGACAATTCGACGAACGTATATTTATAAAAAAAAATAAATAAATAAATGAATAAAAAGCAATAAAGAATGAAATAATACATTTGTAAAAACTATTGAAAAAGAATTCGATAGGTTGAAATGTCCGAGCAGCAATCATTGTTTTATTGATTTATAGTTGAGAATAATCGAAACGGAAAACTCAGTTTTGATCTCCCCCTACTCCTCTTCCTCCTCCTCCTACCCCTACCCCTATCCCTTTCCCCTTCTCTGATGTTAAAAGTAATTATTATCATTTTCATGTTCCTTTCAGATATAACTCTGACAAAAGCGAGCTCAATGCTAGATAGATTTTTATTAAATTATTTCAGTCAGTACCGAAGAGTAATGCAAAATAATAAAAACTATTGGAAGAGATCGTATAAATTCGTGATACTGCAGTTGACATATTCGTCGAGCGTACATAATACATTCATACGAAGTGTACAGTTGAGCAGTAGAATGTATGTAGTCGATGTCGGGGCAGCGGTTCTCAAACTAACCTGAAAGATTTATCGTCCATTTTATTCGTTCGAACAAACTCTCTACGACGACGTATACGTCCGTACGTACATAGAGACATATATACATATATACATACAACAAATATATATATACATACATACATATATATATACATATATATACATACATACATATATATATATACATACATACATACATACATACTGCAACATACATATATAAATACATACATACATACATACATGCATTCATGCATAAATACATACATATATACATACATAAAGTACCATTTCGAAGAAAATCAAAATAGACATTGAGAGTGTGCGTGTTCCCTGATGTAAAAGACAATTTATCTTCACATTTCTAGCTGATATTACAAATGACATAAAATTATTCAACGTTCCTGTATATACGGTCAGATCTAATTTTATTAAATTATCGCTAAATTTGCGAATTATAACAATCATAATTAAAAAATTTGTGTATATATATATATATATATATACACATATATAATTAGCAAGAATTCACGCGTAAGAAAAGAAAATAAGATAACGTAGAGTCCGAACAATACGATGCGAAGAAAGAGTAAGTAACAAAAAGAAAGAAAAAGAAAAGAAAAGAAAAGAAAAGAGAGGAATAGAAGAAAAAGAAACAAATGAATTTTCGAGCGAATAAGGGATAGATCGATTAAAAATTTGAGGAAACTGAGAGCCACTGGAGGAGCATAAATCATTGTTAGATTAAACCCTGGAGCACTAGGAGTTGGTGGACGGGGCAATGGGGTACGTTTTCAGGAAATATAGGGTGACCCGAAAGTTCCGAAATATATTTCACACGCTGATTTCGCGTATTTTTCGACGACGATAAAGACGTGCTCGAAGGATGTGTGCTCGTAAACAAAAACAAAAAAAAAGATAAAGGGGAAAGGAAGAAAAAGGAAAAGAAAAAAGAAAGTACGGAAAAAACGAAACAAAAAAAAGAATGTACACAAAAGAAGCAAAAGTAAATATATAAAAAGAAAGAAAAATATCGTCTAGTGTTTTCAACGATGAACGTTCCACGTACATAAACTGTCAATGAGTTTTTACGTGATAAAAGTTGGCAATTAGTGAGTCAGCGTTAATTAGCACGAGTAGAAATTTCCCCCTACCCTTTCTCCCCTCCAACTCCACCCCACTCCTTCCACCTGTCGTGTTTCGTTCAATGTCTTCTGCGAAAAAGATTAAAAAAAAAAAAAAATAATGAAAAATAACAAAAAAATAAAATAAAAAATAGAAAAAAGATAAAAGATAATAGAAAAGAGAAAAGTTTACGTTTAATTCGAAGTAAAAGCTAGAGTCATGCGTTTCCTTCGTTTGCGATTCAATGTGGATATATAGTGAATAAAAACAGTGCCACTTTGGAATAGTAATGTGTACAAGAGCTAAGAGAGATTTGATTATGCTCGGTGGTTTACACACTGTATTTCCGGATCGATCGAGCTTTCCCATCCCTTTACTTACCCCCACTATCCTCGCCACTATATACCGCTTTCCTTCTCGTTTTAATACACTCTTGCGAGTTCTCTCTCTCTCTTTCTCTCTCTATGTCTCTGCCTCTATCTCCCTCCCCTTTCTTCTCGCTCGCCTGCTCGCTTTTTCTACCTTTCTATTTCTCTCTTTTTTTTCTTTTTCTTTTTTATATAGTACCATCCTCGAACCATGTCTTTTCCCATACCTTTGGAGAAAATACTTTTGAAAGCACTACGGGAACCGATGTTTTGGGAGATTGTAATATAAAATACGTCGAAGTAGTGAAGATGAGGGAATGGATAACAGAGAGAGAGAGAGAGAGAGAGAGAGAGAGAGAGAGAGAAATGGATATGTCAGACAGAAACAGAAAAGGGAGTGAGAGAATGAAGATAAATATTTACGCAAAGTACATACGTTCAAAACTTTACATTCAAAATATTGAAATTAATGTATTCTCGCTAAGGGACAGTAGTAAAGGGACAAAAACAAGAAACAAACAGAAAGAAAGAATAAAAAAGAAACAGAGAGATAGAGAGAGAGAGAGAGAAAAGAAAATTCTCAGTAGAAGGAGAATCGCTCTGGCAATTTAAACGCGAATATAGAGGTTAAAGGCAAAATTGCTTCATCTCAACGTTCTACGAATATCAATACACGTATATATGTATATACGTACGTACGTGTATCTGCTGCTGTCTGTCTGTCTGTCTGTCTGTCTGTCTGTCTCTCTCTCTCTCTCTCTCTCTCTCTCTCTCTCTCTCTCTCTCTCTCTCACTCTGTGTGTGTGTGTGTGTATCATGTATAATGTGTATGTATGATATGTATACGTATACGTAACGTAACACGTGTACCTAACTATATTTAGAGATACGCGCGCGCGCGCGTCTCTCTCTCTCTCTCTCTCTCTCTCTCTCTCTCTCTCTCTCTGTGTGTGTGTGTGTGTGTGTGACAACAAAATAATATAGGAGTTATATAGAGTTCTAAATTATTTCGGAAGACTTTACCGAATATATCTTCAAAATAAAGTCAGGAACGTAGAAAAGCTTGATAAACGAGCTTTAAATAACAAACGAGCTTAAATAACAAGCACATCGATTCGTGAATCGATCAATTCGATATTTCCTCTCTCTCTCTTCCTCTCTCTTTTTCCTTCTCTTCCTCTCTCTCTCTCTCTCTCTCTCTCTCTCTCTCTTTCATATTACTCTCTTCATTTCTATTGTTTGTTTTTTTTTTCTTTTTCTTTTCTCGAATATCACAAGCATGGAATAATGAATTTTATTGAATTTTGTCGGAGAACCATCGTCACAACCCTCCCGTTTCACCAACATTGCAATGTATGAATATTCAATGTCCGAGCGAGCGTTATTTATTTATATATATTTGTTCGAAATACATTTTTATATACATATTTATAAGTTTCCTCTACGGCAGACCACTATCACTGGATCTCTCTCTCTCTCTCTCTCTCTCTCTCGTTCTCTACTTTAATTTTCTCTATCATTTGGTATATATTATTATTTTGACCTTTACGCCATCATTCGATGCATAACGTATAAATACAATATTTATAAGGTTAAAATACATATATTCTTTTCTTTAATTTTCTCCGTCGCGTTTAACAAAGTTCATCCCAGCGGACACTAACACGGAACACGTTATATCTCGTGATATTCGATGCATAATCAAATATAGTATAATATTTTTTCGTTCTTTCATTTTGTTGTTTTCCTTTTATTTCATTTTTTTATTGTTTTTTTTTTTATTACTCTCTTTCTCTTCCTAACGCGTCGTCGTATTTTCACATCTTCTTTTTCTTTATTCCTTTCATTCGTTCCTTTTTCCTGGGGAATTTTTTTTTCGTCCTTTTTTTTTCATTCGTTCGTTCGTTTGTTTTTTCTTTTTTTTTCTTCCTTTCAAAGAAAACCTTGATATCATTCCTCTCGTCATTTCCATATTCCAATACGATGTTATTTCGGTACTTTAATACTCCTCGTTACAATCCCTCCCACTTTTCCTATCTACCGTCCATTATCCAACTTGTCACATTATACACGCGATCGTATGTCATTCAGATGGAATAGTCAACATACGTGCGTATGTATACGCGAATACATGTTATATATTAAACACTCATATAGGACAGACGTGTATATATATATATATATATATATATATATATACACGCCTGTACTATACCACTACATGTATTACATTAAAGGAGTATTCTGGGCAAGCAATGATCACAAATTTCAGATATGAAGCCTATTAAACTAATTTGATATCTCTTAGCCATTACGACCATCCTTCCTTCTCGTCTTCTTATCCACCATCTTCTTCTTTTTCTTCTTCCTTTCTTTCTTTTTCTCACTTTTTTTAAATACTCATTCTGCTTTCAATTTACCTATCGATCATATCGTATCGAAGATCCTTTAAAAATGACATGTCATTAAACGAGCTGCTATCAGAGCGTAGACTGAGCGGATAGGGGCGGAGTGGGGAGAGGAATGGT
>OU426858.1:1351872-1371872 GCA_911387685.1 Dolichovespula media
AGATTGTTAAAAGGAAGGTGACGATTCAACATTAAGCAATGAAAGTTAAATAAACATTTCGAACGTTAAAAGCGATTTCGTTGGGCGTCCTTCATACACCTCTTTTGCTACGAGTTTTAATAATTACGAAAGTGGCACAATATAGTCCCGAGAAGAGGAGGTAGACTAACACGCCCGTTCGCAAAGTTGTCCGATGTTAGAAATTCATTAAGTCTTTCTCAAAAGCTCTCCACTTTCTCTCTTTCTCTCTCTCTCTCTCTCTCTTTCTTCCTCTCCCTCTCTGTCTCTCTCTCTCTCTCTCTCTATCTATCTATCTTTCTCTCTCTCCATCTCTCTTTTTATTTCTCTTTCTACCTTTCTCTCTTTTTCTCTCCTTCTCTCTCTCTCTCTCTCTCTCTCCCCCTCTCTTTCTCTATCTTTCCTTCTTTGTCTCTCTTTTTCTTTCTTTCATCTCTTCACCCCTTTTTGTACACTATGAAGTAGCACCCACACCGACACTCGCAACGTATACGATGCAATTCTCTTTTCTTTCTATTTTCTTTCTGAAGTTAAAACGAAAGAGTACAGACGAAAAAAAAAGAGAAAAAGAGAGATAGTGAGGGATAGATAGAAAGAGAAACTCGAGCCAGTGCTTCTTTAAATCCAATAAACTTGTGAAACTCATATGCTGCTAGGAGAAAATGCGCACCATACTATACAATCGATAGACAGTTTTATATATTCGTTCATTGTCCTTCGACATTTTTTTTCTTTTTATTTTTCCTCTCGCATACGTACACATATACGTACACGTACTAGTAGAATCGTGTAAAGAAAGATCAGAATGTGATTCGTATTTCCGATTGATCATATTTTTTTATGCTCGTCGTTGCTTCAGTTCTCTATTTCTCTCTTTCTCCCTCTCTCTCCCTCTCTTTCTCTCTCTCTCTCTCTCTCTCTCTCTCTCTCTCTCTATCTCTCTCTGCCTCCCTTCTCTCATGCTAATGGAAACCTTGACGTATACGTCGTGTTCGTACGGAATGAACACGAGGATGATGGTTCTTTTACATAGAGGAGCTTTCGACAAAGGATTTTCAAACAAAAGTAAATGAAAGACAATTAAATAAAAAAATGAAATAAATATATTCATCATATATATTGTATTAATTTGTATTAATTCCTATATATATATATATATATATAATATTTTTTGTCTAATACTTTAAATAAATATATATACATATATATATATATATATATTGTTTAAATGCATTAATTAATTATATAATTATTAATCATTTAATAATTATATATTAATTAATATATACATTGACTAATATGTACACACGCAAACACAAATATATAGATATATGTATATACATGTTTTATCGATCGAGCTTCATCGCGAAAAACCGGTAACACGTGTTTCTTCTCTCAAAGAAAGAAAAAGCAAACGAGTTTGTATTCTCTGTAACTTAACTTTATGTGTGTCTCTACAAGCGCTTCGAAAACTGGTTTCAATTGGATAACAAAACCAAAAATAAAACGAAAAGCAAAACAAAACAAAACGAAATAAAAAAGGAAATAAATTTTTTCAGATAATACGTATTCACATACATATACGTATGTATTTTCGTAATTTGAAATTCTTTTCTTCTTTTTTCCGTATTCTTTTCTTTTTTTCTCATTTCTGTTCTTTTCGTTACTTTTCTTTTCTTTTCTCCTTTTTCTGAACACCCTATATAAGATACTTAGCAAAAAACAAAAACAAAAAAGATAAATCTGTTCGCATGATAATTAAACGATATGTACGCTAATTGAATCCATAAAAAGATAAGATAAAATTGTGGAAACAGATTTCGTAGCTTGCCTTCGACTTTGAATAATTTTTTTTTCGTAAACAATAATCAAATTAAAATCATCTCTACATACACCTACACCTACACCTACACCTACACCTACACACACACACACACACACAAATATAAATAATGTATATAATATGCTATGTATATAATATAATATATTATATATATAACATATTGTTATATATATGTAACAAATAAAATATATACATGTATATTCATATATTTATATACTAGAAATAAATATACTATCTTTTTTTAATAGTTCGTTAGCGACGATACGCGTCCAACCGTTAAATACACCCGGAAACTGTTTCGCAGTTGTGAGAGAAACTTTATGTTTCTCAACCTGAAAGCTATTCTATAAGTCTCTCAAACATAATAGGCCACATACATAACACAGTCATGCAACTTCAACGTGGCAGCTATTCCTGCGCTCGGCATGACTCGTTCGACAGTGGTTCTCAATTCCGCCCAACGATTGTTCATTCAATATCTACCGAACACTATAATACATCTCTATCTCATATTTATTCCTTTCTTATGTTCTTCTCTTGGCATCGGTAACAATCTTTTGGCATACATATGCAATATTTATGACCGATTCTAAGGTCTAAAGAAAGGAAGAGAGATAAAAAAAAGAATAAAAGAAAAATTTTAAAATATGAGAGAAGGAGAGAGAGAGAGAGAAAAAGGAAGAAAAACGAGAAACGATATTGAAGGAAGAGATCGTTCATTTCATAGCTGTGACTTCATTTTGGCTCGATACGATTTTTGTATTTTCGTTATATACTCTCTTCAAAAATAGATACTTTTCAAATACATTACGAGAACGACCCCAAACTGGGCGCCCTATCAACCCATAACCCCCTCTAAAAGGCTCGCTAGGAATACGCGCGTTAAAACCGCTGTCGAGACCCGATTAACCCATTTTGCTACTGGACGTTCTTGTTTTTCTCTTTCTTTTTTTTCTGTTTTTTTTTTCCCCTGACAATATCGATCCTGTCTATGATTCACTATTTCGTTCTGCAATGCAATGTGAAAAAATTTGATATTTATTTTTTCCTTTTTTATTTTATTTATTATTTTCTTTTTTTATTACTTCCTTTATTTTCGAACAAATAGTAAAAGAAGAAAAATAACGAGAGAGAAAAAGAGATAGAGAGATAGAGAGAGGGACAGAGAGAGAAAGAGAGAAAGAGAGAAGAGAGAAAGAAAGAAATACAAAAAGTAATTTGAGAACCACGATACAAACGTTATGATTTAAAATGGCCGTATGAATAAAATGGTCGTCTGAGAGTTTAAGGGATATAAAAAATTAATTACATAGAGTTAATAACGCGTTAATAATTTGTTTCAAGAAAATTCGTACGAATTTTTTTCCAACAATACGGATTACATATTTTTAATCGTAATTATTACTATTCAATCTTTGTAACGTTTCATGCGCGTATTCAAATGCATATTATATGCATACATCGATCGAATCATTACATATATATATATATATATATATATATATATATATATATATACACATATATACATACATATAAATATACATATAAATATATCGTATCGTATGAATATATATATATATATATATATATATATATATAATGTATTTATGTCGTTTACGTAACACAACTGGAAGGACACGTTTGTATACGACGATGACTCAAACCGTCGTTCGTTCAAAAATGAATAATTCTCTTTCTTTTTTTTTATTTTAGTGAAAAAAAACGAAGAAACAAACGAACGAACGAACGACGAATGTACCGTACGAATGAATGAAATTGGACTGCGAAATCCTCTTTTTATTCGTTTTATTTCGTATATTTCTATTCGTGAAGAAATTAAATGTCATACGACGACGATGGTTTACCTCCGTTCGCAGTGTACAGAAAATTTATCATTCCTTTTCTCCTACTCCCACCCTATCCCCTCTCTTCCACACCCCTTGCGCCTCATCCCAACTCTTTCCCTCACTCTCTCTCTCACTCTCTCTCCCTCTCTCTCTCTCTCTCTCTCTCTCTCTCTCTCTCTCCTATCCTACTACACCACCACCACTCCCTATCCCCAACTTCGCTCTAACCCTCATCTCTCTCACATTACAACCTTTCTCGTCGTTTGATTTTATTTTTTCAACGACCTTGTCCGTTTACGTGCACACATCGTCTCTCTATGTGGAATATATAAAACTATATGTGGCTGTCGACGATTGGTAATCTAACGACTAGCGAGAGATTATACGATAAAAACGTCAATTAAATCAAATATATTTTACTCATAACCCTCCTGGGTATTGGCATCCGTTAAACGAAAATGGATTCCGTATGATTTCGCGGGGATTTCGATTATAGAATATACACACACACACACACACATTTTTACTATCTCTCTATCTCTCTCTCTATTTCTTTTTCTCTCTTTCTCTTTAGATATATCTATAAAGTATATGTATAGATCTATTTTATAATCGAAATAAATATACAGATATGTTCATATATATATATATATATATATATATATATATATATTTATTTATATATACGTAGGTTTTATCTGTTTCTTTATCTATATATGTATACATGTAACAAGAGGGGAGGATATGTATATGTAAAGAGATTCATAAAATATACCGTCATTTAAATAAATAAATAAATATATATGTGTATATACACGATTATTCTTCCAAGTATTAACAATGGCAAATAAAAAAAAAATATATTGTTTCGAACAAATGTTGTATCATGTTTCAACGGGACAGACATCTCATTTTAATGGTAATTATTTGACTTTGCGATGACCTTGCAGAGGTCCTATTAAGATAACAATGTAAATTTTTAAACAAAATCTCCCATGTTCCTTATTAAATATTCTTGTAACTGACGTCAAACCATTTTCAAAACACTATCTACATACGCATGTATTTTTTACAAGCCGATTTTAATTTATTAAGCTTTCGATATTTTGGAGTGTTCCCGACATTACCGTTCTCTAATCTGTCTTAATGATGTTATTAAAAATACATTTATACATTTTCTTCTGCCACCAGTATGACTCTATTCAAATTGTTTTACGTCTAACGGTGAAGGACGATGCCCTTAATTTTCAACAACTCTAATAACTCACTACAATGTTATATATATAAAATACGTGTGCAAGTAAGTAACACGTAAACACGATGTTTTGAAAACGTTATGGCTTATCGGGTTACAAGTTAATATGTAATAAATAATACAGGGAGCTGTTAAAAAATTTAAACTTGACCTACAAAGGGCTCTCCGTGGTCATCTCAAAGTTAAATAATTATCACTGCGATTTGTCCCCGTTGACGTCTCATCGTCGTTTGCGACATTTGTATAGTAACATTTATTATTATTTTTTTTTTAAATAACTTATTGGAAATAATTGCGTCTATAGATTTAAAACGGACACGTTGTATATTTATATTTTATAATTTAAATATTACATTTAATTTTATATTAATGATATTTAAAATAATTTTTTATTAAATATTATTTAATATTAATTAATATTAAGTATATATATTATATATATATATATATATATATATATATATATAGAGAGAGAGAGAGAGAGAGAAATAGATAGATAGATAAATAATTAGATAGATAGATAGATAGAGACAAAAGATAGAGAGAGAGAGAGAGAGGGAGGGAGGGAGAAAAAATAGATGAATAGATAGATAGAGACAGTATATTATATAAAAATATATATATATATATATATATATTTGGACAATCTCGATATCTAACATTACGACCAATCCCTTTTTTTATACGAGCCATACCTATTCGGATTCGTTGAAATAAATTCGTTCAAATAAATTCGACTTCGATCTTACCTACCTCTCCCCCCTCGCTCTCTCTCTCTCTCTCATTCCCTTTCTCTCTACCTCCCTCTCCATTCCACTTTCTCTCTTTCTTTTCGTTCGAAAACTAATATTATTCCTATTCCAACATCGATCAGCTCTCTCGATCATGGAATCCTCTCGAAGTAAAAACCTCGAAGCACTTCGCTCAACGTCAGATTGGTGATTCTCGATAAATTATTCCTTTCGATAGAAGAAGTTCGTAGGAGTAAGATGAAGTAACGATTTGACCTGGAGGTTCGCTACGAGGTTACGATCTTGGGAACCAGAAGAAAAAAAAAATAAAAATAAAAAGAAAAATAAAAGAAAAAAAGGAAGAAAAAAGGACAGGGAAAGGAATGAAAAAAATTCGACGGATATACGTATGTAAGACGAAGAGAGAACGAAAGAGAGAGAGAGAGAGAGAGAGAGAGAGAGAGAGAGAGAGAGAGAGAAGACTTGTTAGATGAATAAATTAGAATTTATCACGATCTTTTACGACAAAGTCGGACGTAATTAATTAAAACTAATCGCATTCTTACGAATCGTACGAACGTAAGAAAACATGGAAAGTGATTTAGAAAAAAAAATTAAACTTAAGAAAAAGAGTTTCGACGATAGACGAAGGATGGATATATGTATTACATAAATTATTAAAACTAGAAATAGATTGTGAGGGAGTGGGAAGATGGATGGGGTGAAGAGCAGGGAGGGGAGAAAGGGGGTCAGGGTAAATAAATAGATATCATCGGTCAAACATATACATATGTATATATAAATCAATCAAATGTCTTATCAAATCGTTTAATTAATCCGCGCTCCTGTCATTCCGTTTGTTGGGAATAAACTTGATCAGAGTATTGATTTTTCCCATTAGCATTGCTATCGATCAATCGATCCAAACTTCGATAATTTATTAGTAACATCAGAAACGCCCGTTATTACCGTTATCACGTTACATACCCTTCGATCGTTTTGAACGAGTCTGACAAAGGGCGTAAAGCGATCGAGCGTACGAGAGAAGGAGAGAGAGAAAGGGAGGGAGGAAAATAAGAGGGGTGAAACTCGAAGGGCGGAAGGGAGGGAAGTTGTAGTTGAGGAGATGGGCAAACGGGAGCCTCGAAAACGTATGGCTTGTGTCCGTGAAACTTGACCCTACGTGGAAGTTGACAAGCCAGCATGTCTACATACATTTTGAGAAATATATGTGTGGGTGTGTACACATTTGAGTATATGCTTGCTTGCTTGCTTGCTTGTACGTATTTGTGTATGTGTATGTATGTGTTATACGTGTGTGGTATACACGAGTGTGCGTATCAGTGTGCGTTTGTGTAGTATACATGTTGAGAAGCACGTTGGGCGCAAACACATCTAAATACACATTTAGATTGAAACTTCCCACACTCGAAAAAGGGATCGTATCTTCTTTTAATTTAATAATGATCGAGATAATAAATTACATTGAGAATGGGCATTTGAAAGATATGAAGAGGGAGTAGCGCGCAACCAGCGTACCCAACCTATCTCTTCAAAAGTAGCTCTCTTTTATTTTATCGTATTTTTTCTTTATTACTTTCTTTCCTTTTTCTCTTCTCTTCTCTTTTCTTTTTTCCTTTTTCTCGTTTTCTCTTGTCTTTTCTTTTATTTTCTATTTTCTCTCAATCCAATCACATAAATGGGAAATACAACTAATCAAATATCTAACGTTGTCCGTAATGAAATATATAATTAATCGAAATCAAATGCAAATTTATCTCGGATTACCAATTGCGGAAAGCGCGCGCACACACACACACACACATGTCATTCCTAGAGACAAACTAGTGATAAATGAAATGAAAAAAAAAAAAAGACTACTAATAATAATAATCTTGTTATTAAATAACGTTGAATTTAAATTCGATCGATAGGATTTTCTCGGAATAACACATAGGAGACAATCATTTTTTTTTCTCTTGCCGAACGTTTTCTCTCGAGGCGAATCACGAATTCACGTCCAACCTGACGTATCCGTCAACGAGTAGTATTGTGTTCCCCATTGTCGACATCATCGTACGTTGTGTTGACGGGCAAATACATGAGACGAAACGAGACGAAACGAAACGAGACGAAACGAGACGAGACGATACGAGACGAGATAGTAGACGTTAATACCCAGCTAGGAGATCATGTCGAATGTCACGTTGCTTTTCTTCATTCTTATAGAAACAACAAATCAAGTATGTACACGTATGTATGTGTATATATACGTACGTACGTATGTATTAATGTATATACGAATATTTGATAAATATACACGAACGTACACCTATACGTATATACTGATATATATATATATACATGAGTATATATAACAATAAGTATATTAATATTTATTATAAATTATAATATATATATATATATATATGTTTATATATTATAATAAATTTAAATAAATATATTTTCGATCGTACGCTGTATGATAAGTATTGATCAGAATCAATTAAACGACGATTCCGTGAGTATTTGTTAATGAGACACCTAGTACAATCGATGTTAATCAACGTTGATAAATATCTCTCTCTCTCTCTCTCTCTCTCTCTCTCTCTCTTTCTCTCTTTTTCTCTCAGCCTATCTATCTATCTATCTATCTATCTATCTATCTATCTATCTATCTCTTTCTCTATAATATTTATCTTTTCTCTCTTGTGATTACGGTCGCTAGTACGTATAGATCGCTAATTACATAACCGACAACTCGAACATCGGGGGCAGATATGTGCTATGATCGATAGCGGTTAACGTAAACGCGTATACGTGGGCGAGTATACGAGCAAACATGAGGATAGCGAGCGAGAAAGAGAGAGAGAGAGAGAGAGAGAGAGAGAGAGAGACAGAGGGTGCGCACGCTCTCGTTTGATTTATGGGTCCCCATAAAAGTGACTTGAAAGATAAAACTCTACGCGAACGTTTAACGTCGTTCGTTTTTCAAAGCGAATTCACGTTTCTTTCTTTTTTCTTCCCTTCTTTATTTCTATCTTCCTCTGTTTTTATCCTTCTCTTATTCTTATTTATTTGTTTTTTCTTTTTGTGTTCTTTTTTTTACATTTTTTGTTCTTTCTTTTTTTTTTCTTTTAAATTCAACGATCGTCCAAAAATAACGATTATCACGAAATATCCTTGAAGCAAGAAAGAGAACGAAAAAGTGTGTGCGTATAGTGTATATATATACGTATATTATGTGTAATATATATGTATATATATTTTTTAAATGTTACATGTGTGTATATATGTATGTATGTATGTGTGTGTGTACATATATATATATATATATATATATATATATATATATAGATATATATATATATATGAATGAAATACTTTTGAAGTGTATTGTACCGCTCCTATCTCATAGCAGGGACTGTATCGACCGAGTAGAAATGATTAAAGTTTTAATATATAACCGACACGACTACTTATTAAAGCCCAACATTGTCCTCTTCGTTACGGTGTACGAAATTAACTAGCAATTTCTATCTTTGAAAACCAACCGACATATATATATATATATATATATATATATATATATATATATATATATATATACATGCATACATATATACATATATAAACATATATATATACATACATATATACATATATAAACATATATATATATATATATATATATATATATATATATAAACTTTAACATTTTCCTCGACATAATGAAAACGATCGATCCGAGAGAGAGAAAAAATTTCGTATCGAAGTGTACGATGGCAGAAAAATAACGAGTAAAGAAGAAATACAAAACAGAAAGAGAGAAAAAAGAAATTACATTAAGAAATAAATAATAAATAAATAAATAAATAAATAAATTAATTAATTAATTAATTAATTAATGAGAAAAAGAAAAGAAAGAAAATGAAAGAAAAAGGAAAGAAAATTCCTTGGCCTATTTATTTCAACTTTCGTCGTAGTTAACGGTATATGATTATGATGATTTTCTTATAAATCATTCGCATTATAAATTCTAACGATAGAAAACACAAGTAATGAAAATAAAAAGTCGAGTAAGAACGATAGACTCGCAAGAAGCAATCGAAACTCGTTATCGTGTGTCCGTTACGACACTATGACCTTTAAACCTCCGGAATGAAACGTTAAGCTTTCCCAGGAGCCGAGCCTCCACACTTGCAAATTGATTATCGAATTAACGACAGACACTCGCATCGACATTAGATTCGTACGAGTCATGAACCGGGCGCCCGCGCGCGTACGCCTGCGCGCGATTCTAAACGTATCTATTGAATAAATATTATTTATTCATTTACTTATTTATTTTATTATCATTATTCCAATCAGTTTCTTACGCTGACATCATTCAAAGGAATAAAAAAAAAAGTTGAAAAAAGTCAGAAATTACAATTTAATGTTGGATCATATTGGTGATAGCGACTGGTAGTAATTTAATTTTAATAATAATAATAATATTATTAATAATAATAATATTTATAGCAATAATAACAATAATAATAATAATAATAATAACAATAACAATAATAATAATAACAATAATCGAACGATCAAACAAAATTATTAATTTTATCTCAAATGAGAATTAATTAAAATACCCCATTTTGTAATTTTCTGTTCTTGTTAACTCAATATCGCCGTTAGAAATTAATTTACTCAATACAATTTGCGATACGATCGGAGGGTATCAATGGCCGCCATTATTATCCCTACGAAGATACCACGTGACATCACGAAGTGACCCAAATAAGGTTCCTCGAGACCTTCGTATATAGGAGCCCACGACCTCGGAGCAACTTTTACGAGCCACTGTACACGAACGATATCCCATACCTGCCTAATGCTCGACTATAAATATTACGATACCCTCCTCCTCTTCATCCTCCTCCTCCTCCTTTTTCTCCTCCTCCTCCTCCCACCCCCCTGCCCCTAACCCCCTCCGACAAAACCTTTCTCCCTCCTCTCCCACACCCCAGACTCTCTCCCTCTATCATATTTTTCCTACTGGCTGGAAGAAGTTTTGCTCCTCGCGTTCAATATTTTTACCGCAGCTATACTTCTGCCTGATTTAAAATGATTTCCCTCTATGTTACGTGACTTTATTCCCTCGTACGATAAGTGTAGACTAATATTTAAAGGAGAGAAAAAAAAAGGAAGAGAGAATAGAAAGAAACAAGAGAAAAAGGGAAAGAAAAAAAGAAAAGAAAATATATTGAACGCAAGGATTAAAATAAAAGATAAAAATAAATAATTATCTGCAATACGTTAATGGTAAAAAATGAAATGAAACGTTTTATACAAATGGAGCAGTTATTTCAATAATTTTTTAATTTAAATTTCCCGCCATTACTTTCAATCTCTTTGGACGCGATATCTCTTTGGACGAGATGTAAATGCACACACACTCGTGCGTGTGGACGTATGTGTGTGTGTCCGTGTTTACGTTCGTCATGCGTCCTATGTGAATATTATTGAAAAATCTAATATCATCGTTTACCGGTAATATTTTATAATTAAACGAAACGACGACCGTGCGTAAACGCATCCCGGGAACAAAAGTGGCCGATATAATTCATAACAGTGCAGTCTATTACCGAGTTAATTAATTAAATCCGTATTGATTGGTGAGAATACAGTCCGCCTCGTGTAACAGGGATGCCATTCTGACACGGAAGAAGAGAAGGGTGAGGGGTAAAGAGGAAGAAGGGACAGTCAACCTGCTTGTGACAGAGGTTCTCATCCAAATCGAATCACCCTTTTCTTTCCGTTTTTCCGTTATGTAAGCCGAGCTCAGTGAGTCGTTAAATTTCTCGTTCCGTGGAACGATTTCGAGAATAAATAGGACACCGCTCACGACGTTTCATGATAGTTCATGATATTCGTTCAAAATTAATCGTATTCCTCCTACGGTTTATTATTCCGATTTCGTTTGAAATTATTCACTCATAAAAAAAATCTCTAAGAGATTTACGTTTTATAGATTATCCTGTTTCTTTATATATTACGGAAGGAAAGAGAAACACTAAGTGCCCAATTTCATTTGACGTATATATGTATTTATATGTATGCTCTTTCGATATCGACGACTAACTTGTCTTTTCCCCGCGAGATTAAAACAAATATGAAAATATCAAAGAAAACCATTAAATTATTCTCCTACTCAAAATTTAAAAAAAATAAAATAAAAAAAAGAAAAAAATAAAATAAAAAATAAAAAAGAGAAAGAAAGAAAAAATCCATTGTTTTCGTTCGACATGAAAAAGAGAAAGGAAAAAAATGAAAGGAACAAAAAGAGAGAAAAAAAGAAAGGATAGAAATAAAAATAAAAAGAAAAAGAAAAAGAAAAAAAAAGTAAACGAAACGGGACACGGGAACTAGATACTCCAAGTCCGAGTTTATCGTGGATCGGTCAAATAGAAATCTGCGTTATCGTCCGACGTTTCGAGAAGAGAAGTTGGGTGCATTTTCAGTCGCTTATCCAAGTTAACGCGTGTGAACCAGCCGGTGCACACAAATACGTTAACGTTATCTATGGGATCAATCTACGTGCATGTGGTGTGTGTGTGTGTGTGTGTGTGTGTGTGTGTGTGTGTGTGTGTACATATACTGCGTGTGCGTAAAGTCGTATTAACACATACGGACACCCCCACCTAGACTCGGTTCAATAATGGAACGAATAATCGCATTTCCAAATGATCGATACCAACTAACCGCCCCGTTATACACGCGCACGATGATAATGTTTCACAATCAAGAGAAACGTGCTCGTTGGCTTTACGAAAGTCGATACGACCACGTACGAAAGATCTGCTTTATTCTCCCCTTAGGGTTTCAGTTGAATTAATTTTAAAATACAATGTTAGTTAGATATAAAGAATGATTTTAATTACAATGTGTAAGTTCTCATTTATATTGATTAGCAAAGTTTTCGTATTTATTAAATTGATATATACATATATTACACACACACATACACACACACATATAATTAAAATTAATAAATTTAATTTTAATTTGGTACACTGACAGGATAAATGATAAAAAATTTTTAATAACCTCGTAAAGTATTAAAAAAAAAAAATACATATAATATTATTAAAATTGAGAATTATGTAATTAGCAATAGAAATTAATTTGAACACCTGCTGCTGAATAATATATTAATTGTATTCGAAAAAAAAGAAGAGAAAGAAAAACCACAAAGACCAGAAAGCTTTTGCAGACCCACAAGCCACAAATTCGTTAGGACTTCGTTTAATTAATCCTTTTTTACAATCACATTGTATGTACTCTGCATACATATATATGTGCATGTGTTCCGATAATTAATGAACTAAGCCAAATAACAGTGCATTGAGTCAAATAATTGAGAAAAAAAAATTATTTCATGATTTATATTATATTTTAACATTATATGAAATTCATATTTTAATAATATTATACTTTAATCATAATAACAATAATAATAATAATAATAATAATAATAATAATAATAATAATAATAATAATAATAATAATAATAATAATAATAATAATAATAATAATAATAATAATAATAATAATAATAATAATAATAATAATAATAATAATAATAATAATATAATAGAACTTGACAAAAAAAAGAAAATTAAAAAATGTACCGTTCAATGAGTTAGCAAAGTTTAAAGATAAATATAAATTCATTTTTATTATATTTGGATAGTGAACTATGTCGCTTACTTTCCGGTATATATAGTTTTTTCCTTTTTTGAGAAAATGCAGATCTACCTGATATTTCCTTGAAAACATAAGGATATAATGGATATTCCATACTAATAAGGATTTCATGAATATTTTCGTACTCTCAAAATATCTTCAAAAGAAAATACCGTTATTGAAGAAAAAGAGAAGAAATTTCTATTATTATTCTGAATTAAATTAACACGAATAAAATTAAAAAACGCAAGGAAGTTATTTATAACTTTCGCTTCTTTTCTTTTTATTTTTTCTTTAAATAAAACGAATATTTTTCCCGAACAAAAGTAATTTTTAATAATCGATTTTTCGAATAATTTTAAAGATAGTCCGAGGTCGTACGAAGTATAGAAAACAAAAAAAAAAGAAAGAAGAAAGAAAAAGAATAAAAGGAAAAGCATATACTTTACACGGATAGATGTAAAAATTCATAATTACATCATAAAAGATTTTATGTACGTCGTAACGGAAAGTAAGTACTTTCGAAAATATTCCCTTATATAATGAAAAAGAAATATATATATATATATATATATTTTTTTTATCAAAAACACGTGAACGCGAAAAATCTATATAGAAAATAAATGTGTATCTAAAATAAGAAAAATAATATGTATGACTTAATAACCAACCATCGTCATAATTAAAGAGCATATATTCTCATAAGAGTATTAACGTATATGCAAACACACACACACACACACACATCTCAAAAAAGAAAGAAAAAAAAATGTAATGACAAAATTCACGAGGATGATCGTCCGATTAATATCCTCGCAAATGAAAATGAACGATAATCTAAGGTAATCAATTAAAAGACCAAGTTAAACGTTTATAAAGGTATTATCCAGCGGCAGGAGACTTTTTATGCTCGTAGTTTCTTTTACGATTTTAACAAGCCCGATGAAAAGATCGAATAATCAACGTCCGGAGGTCTTTGGTTGTGATGAGGGGAGAAAGAAGTGAGTAGAAAAGATGGTATGGCGTCAGTGAAGAGGGTGAGGGCAGTCGGGCGAACGGGCGGGGGTGGGAGGGCCAGGGGGAGGAAGCAAAAGGAATGTCGAGGCATTGTCGGAGAAGAGGTTTCTCGTTCCTTAAAAATCTCTTCCTCCTCCTCCGTCGATATTTCATCGTGATCGTTTACTTATTCATTCGCACCACTTAACCTTTCAGAAATTCATGAATCGTTTTGAAAACGCACGCCGTTTACTTTTTGCAAAAGAAATAAAGATATACATAGATAGATAGATGGATGGATGGAAAGATAGATGGAAAAATAAAGATAGAGAGAGCGAGAGGGAGAGAGAGGGAGAGAGGGAGCAAGAGAGAAAATAAGAAAGAATATGTACGAACATAAATTCATTTCCAATCGTGAAATTACACGGTAGGGAACTATCGTTGATTTTTCTTGTTCTTCTTTCTTTTTCTTCTTTTCTTTTCTCTTTTCTTATTTTCTTTTTTTGTTTTGTTTTTTTTTTGTGTTCTTTTCTTATTTTTATCTTTTTTTTTTAATTTTTTCGTTATGCAAATCATAAGAGACAGGTGAGAAATGTAATCGGTGAATTACGACAAGGTCGAGCCAAACGGCCAATTTCTCGAACGACCTCGTCCCGACCGATTCGAATCAATGCCAGGCATAAAGATCACTTCTTTACCGACAGATTTACCTAGAACGATTTTATTGTATATATATATATATATATATATATATATATATATATATACGCGAGCGCGTTTTTAATTTTCTTTCTCTCTCTTTTTTCTCTTTCCTCTTTTTCTTTTCTTTTTGTTCGTATTTTTTTCTTTTATTTTTTTTTTTTAATTTCATTTAATTTAATTTAATTTAATTTCATTTCATTTCATTTCATTTCATTTCGAAGCTAACGAGATCGCGAGTAATATTTTGTAAAAAAAGAAGAGAGAGAAAAACACAAAAAGAAAAAAGAAAGAGAAGAAAAAAGAAGAAGAGAGAGAATCTATATGAAAAACGTTTACGTAACGTTTAAAATAACAAAAAAATAAAAGGAAAATAAAAAAAATATTATAAATAAAAACGAAACAGCGAAGGTACATTTTACGCAACTCTTTTTTTATTTCCTTCTCCTTTTATTCTTTCTCTTTTTCTCTCTCCGTGTGTGTGTGTGTGTGCATGTATGTATTATCTTTACATACATATACACATACATAGTTGAACACAAAATAGAATTTAGAAAAAAATTTCGCGAAAATTTTCAATACCCGAGCGAAAAGGGGAGATCGCGTGAGCGCACATACTGTTATCCTCTCTCTCTCCCTTTCTCTCTCTCTCTCTCTCTCTCTCTCTCTCTATCTATCTATCTCTGTGTGTATATATACGTACGTGTATATGCATACACAGATACACACATACACATATGTATAAGTATACGCATACACGTTTGTATACGTTCTATTTTCGTAGCACGAAACGGGGCGCGTGGCCCCGTTTGAAGTCACGTTTGATATTCTAATTGCGTTGCTTTACATATAAAAGGACATTCGACCTACGAGAAAGGAACTTTAATTATGATTCGAGCTCCGCCTCCTATCGTTAGAACTATACACAACCTCAAGAGGTAATCCGGTGGAAGTAACTTCGGTTAAATATTACAATTGCAATTCGTAACAGTCTTGAATGGTTATATATTTTATAAACGGAGTATCCCCCGGACCCGATACACATTTTTAGTTTCATTTTTATTGTTATTTGTATTTCGTGTATTTTTTTATTTATTTATAATGTTTGTTTTTCGTTATCTTTTCAATAATAATTTTCTCTTGACAGAACGAACGAAATCAAACGACGACGACGATAACAGGAACGATCAATAATACTATTTTTTATCGAATTTTTTGGCATCCTAATTGGTTCCCATTTATCTCGACGTGCCCCTTTTGCACCACACACACACACAAGCGCGGACCCGCACACACCGCGCGCATACACAAAAGCGCGCGCACACATACATAATCCGCCGTCTCTTTCTAAATGCGTGTTCAACAGTATCGATCAAAAATATTTACTTCCTAACTGAGAAACAAATTAAATTAAATGGATCCGTGCGTTATTACTAAATACACCTAGTATATAGTTTACCTAGTGGAACTCATTTATACTAGTTATATATCTACCTATGGTATGCGTGCTACGCGTGCCGAGAAATCAAAGAATACGAAAAAGGATAGGAAAAAGGAGGAAAAAGAAAAGACAAAAATGGGGTGGAGTGGGGGGAAAGGAAGAAAAGAGAAGGAAAAAAGGAAAAAATAGAAAACAGAAGAAAAAGAGAAAAACGATAACCATACGCGTCCATTATATAAACGAACTTCGAACGTAGGAGTGTGGGTAGGCAGAGAGAGACCACGAAAGGCGCGAATGGAATCGAATCTGGCAATGCATTCCATAAATAAATAAAAGCCTTTCGTGCGACGGACTCGTGCTTGGTTGGATGAGTGGTGGGAGAGGGTGATTGGATGGGAATAGTGGGGAGGATTTACACAGTCGTTACTCGCCGCTAGTACATACGTGTGTGTGTATGTACGTGTTATGTATGATGGTGTGTAGCAAGAGAACACTATAATCTCTCCTCTCTCTCTCTCTCTCTTACTCTCTTACTCACTCACTCACTCACTCACTCTCTCTCTCACTCTCTCTCTCCCTCTCTCTCTATCTCTCACTCTCATTCAATCTCTCTCTCTCTCTCTCCTTCTCTTTCTATCTCCCACTCTCACTCAATTTCTCTCTCTCTCTCTCTCTCTCTCTCTTCTCTATCTATCACTATCTCTCTTTCTCGCACGCTTACTCGGCTTCTCTTTCATTCTATCTTTCTCTTTTGCATGAATGGCTATCGTGAATGTGCGAACTCTCTCGTAGTACGTACACACATGCGTTTAGTACGAATCGACGAGGCATAAAGTTTCTCGTTTATGCCATGTGAGAAAGATGGATATTGCATATCTCTCTCTCTCTCTCTCTCTCTCTCTCTCTCTTTCTCTCTTTCTCTTTCTCACTCACTCGGTCTTTACGCCTTCGTCATTTTCGTTAGAAATTCGATGGAAATCTAGCGGAAAATGGAAAATTAATGCAATACTTGCGCTACATTTTTTTTCTTTCCTCCCTTTCCCTCTCCCGCACCCCGATTAACTGAGCACGTATGAAGCAATAAACACAACTACATATATATATACACATCATATATATATATATATATATATATATATATATATACGTATGTATGTATGTACATAGATACATATGAATAATACTTTACGATACAGCCATGTTTATTATGACGATTTAAGAATATAAAGAAAGACGGACAATTCTGCTGCTGTTTCGAAAACAAAAAAAAAAGAGTAGAGAAATAAAAATAAAAAATAAAAAGATAAAGAAAGGAAAAATGGGAAAAACAAAAAAAGAGAAAAACGGAAGAAAAGTTCGCAATTTAAAAAAAAAAAGGAAGAAGAAGAAGAAAAGAAAAACTTCGCAATTTCGCTCGATGTCCGTGCTCAAAATTCATTTCGACAGAAGAGAACGACTCACGGCATTCGCGTCGCGTGGGATACTATACGGAGGGTTGGGAGGGGTAGGGAAAATAGTTAAACCGTTTGGTTAAAATAAGGGATTTAAATGGAAATCCCGAGACGCGAGAGGGAAAATAGTTGAATCGTCGAATAAGGCGACGTTACACGATGCGAATCCCGTCGGCCACCTCCACCCTCAACCTTCCTACTTCTCTCTTACAAGCATCCCAACAACCGAACTATTCTTTTCCTAACCACTTCTCTATTCCTCCCTCCTACCCTCCCCATCGCTTGGATCGAATCGAGAAAATTATTTTTCGACGACGAATCGCCATTAATTGCACGCGAAGCACTGTAATTTCGGGATAGCATCCGTTCTCTCTCTCTCTCTCTCTCTCTCTCTCTCTCTCTCTCTCTCTCTCTCTCTCTTGCTGCTTCTATTTTCTCTCTTTTTCTTTCTTTATATTTCTCTCGTTGAAAATAATATACGGAAAGAAAACTCGTCGACTCGTCCTCGTTTAGGTTAAAATAAAAAAAAAAAAGAAAGAAAAAATGTGAAAAGTAGTAAAAAAAAAGAGAGAATCAGAAAAAAAGAAAAAGAAAAGGAAAAAGAAAAACGGAAAGAAAAAATACACCGCTAACGATACGACCGTGAAACAAAAGGGAAAAGAAGCGGCACGGGTTGATTACTTCTACGAGGCCATTTCCGCCGCTTCCGTCGCCGTAGCGATGCTGAAATAATGGGCTGCACCATTTAACGTCGTCTCTTTTTTCCCCGATGTCCATATATTTAATATCTGTTTCGTTATCTCGCAAAACTATGCGTTACGGCCATCTTGTTTGTGGCTAGTACCGCGTTTACGAAATTGCTTCGAAACATCAACGGAGCCTACATTACGACGATAAATTTCTCTATTCTATCCGATGCACAGCGCATAAATGCGTATTATATGATGCATGTTTATATATATACATATATAGTAGTATAGAGTTTATATATATATATATACATATATATATATATATATTTATATATAGAAAAGAAAATTTTTGAAAGCAAAAAAGAAAAAAGAGAAATAAATAAGATAGAAATAAAGAAAAAGGAAAAAAGGAAATGGCACACAATTCTACAACGATCTACGGGTGACATCAAAAATTGATTTATGGAAGAAACGATTTCAACGTTTTCGTTTAGTCGGTAAAACAGGTCTGAACTTATTTGGTCGGCAATCACGATGATCTTCTTTACCGACATCATCGTTATGTGAGCTATTGTTTCATATGAGGGGGCGAAAAAAAAGAAAGAGAAAATGGGAAGAAAAAAAAATAACGAAACGAGATACAAACAGGGAACACGGCGGACGTTGATCGTGGTGAAACGTTTTTTTTTCCTTTCTTCTTTTATTATTTTCCTTTTTTTTTTTTTTTTGAAACTACGAATTCATTGGTCACGGGCACACAATGGTGTTGCGTTGTTTCTCCCGTATATCCCGAATTGTGGAATGTAATTTCTAAAAATGCGACGGTCGACCAATGTGTACGCATCTTAACACGTAACACATACACATACAATATGCGTATATCGACGAGAGAAGAGAAAAGGAAGAGAGAAAGAGAAAAAGGAGAGAGGAAGAGAGAGAGAGAAAGAGAGACAAAACAAGTGAACGAGCTCCGGACGTGGCAACGACCGGATACGCTCGCTTGGGCCTTTTCCATCTCTTTCTTTCGTTTGGTCTCTCCTTCTTGTTCTCCCGCATATCGCCATATGGCCATATCTCTCTTTCGCTGCTTGTGTCTCTATATATCCATTTCTCTATCCTTCTTTCTTACTCTCGCATACACGCTCTTAGGTATGCGTGAACGCTTGTGTGCATTTCAGAGTATGCTGAGAAAGAGAGAGAAAGAAAGAGAAAAAGAGAGAGAAATAGAAAGACAGAGAGGAGAGAGAGAGAGAGAGAGAGAGAGAGAGAAATGGAAAGAGAACCGGC
>OU426858.1:1381872-1406872 GCA_911387685.1 Dolichovespula media
TAATAATCAATAATAATAATAATAATAAAATTGCACAACGAGAACATTTCAGGGATAAAAAATAAAAACGTACATACATACGAATATTGTTAAATTACAATAACGATTCGAGTTTCCTCTCATTTTTCCAGCCATTATTGTGCGGAATTCTCGGCCGACGTAATTTATAATAACGTCACGGGTGATAAAAAGAGAAAGAGAAATAGAGAAACAGAGAGGAAGAAAGAGAGAGAGAGAGAGAGAGAGAGAGAGAGAGAGTTTGAATCACGTTCGTAGATTCAACGTTCGTGCGTGAAGCTTGCCGGTCGATGAAAAAGCAAAGAGTGAAGAGGATGAGATACTAGCTCTTTCTCTCTCTCTATCTCTCTCTCTCTCTCTCTCTCTCTCTCCCTCTTTCTCTTTTTTTTATCTCTTGCATGCTATTCGTCGATGTATTTTAAAACGATTTTCCCGTCCTCTAATTAAAAGCGATTTTAGTTTTAATATTTGTTGCCTCTTTCCAACGAGAACGAAATATATATATATATATCGATGATCTGTAGAAGAGCGTTTCTCGATTTATTTAAATCCTTTTAAATGACCCCTACCGAGGCCGTCTAATTAAATTCGAATCATCAACGTTGTACGAATAGAACTAACGATAAAAATATTTTTTATCGTAAATTCTATTTTTTTCTTTACGCCTTTTTTTCCCCTAGCATTATCGTACTGTTTTTTTTTTAAACAACGATTGACGGTGATTTTTTGAAAATCTAAGGATAAAAGACGACGATTCTCTTTGCATTTGAAAAATAATCGTGACCACGACAAGTTTATTCGTGGCGTTATCAACGAGAAACCTGAGCTTTTATCTTCTGCCCTCGGCTGCGATGATTTTGCATTATTAAATCGTTCTTCGATGAGATAACATTTCTATGTAAATTCATATGCGTAAATATATGTATGTATACCGAGTGTGCGCATATATGTATGTAATGTACATATGTTGTATACATATGTATATATATATGTTACATATATATACATATGTATATATATGTATATGTGTATATATGTCTATACACCATATATATATATATATATGTAATAGTTGAATATTTCGTTCATTAGAACCAATAAAAAAAAATATATATATATTAAGAAAAGTTTCATGATTTCATGGATTAAATATTTTAAGAGTACGATATAAAATTCTAGAAGTTTAATAATTTATAGTTTTTCTCTTATGGAAGAACTTCCCTGTTTTTTTTTTATCGATAATTCGATATTTTAAACAATTATCTTTATAAAATTATTAAACAAATATAGGTATAATACACATACCACACACACGCGTGCACGCGAATACATACACAGAGAGAGGAGAGAGAAAGAGAAACAGAAACAGAGAGAGAGAGAGAGAGAGAGAGAGAGAGAGAGAGAGAGAGAGACACGTATAAAGAAATGAATAATTCGATTTTCCGTTTCGTTTTTTCTTTTTTCTTTTCTGGACTAGTTGGCCAACAACGAAATTAAAATCAACAGTATACTCGCCGATAAGATTTGATAAAAGACACTCACACATGACTAAGGTCAGTAAATAAGAGAACAGAGGAGCAAAGTTTTCATTGCAAAATTTCTCCTGTTTATAAGAAAGAATGTTCATGTTATCTTCTTTACTTAGGTACTTACTTACTTATGTCTTCTCGTTAGAAGATCAAAAATTATATTATTTTCATTCTACGTTGGCATCGTATTATAATTAGATAAGAATTTATATCAAGTAACAAAGAATGGTATTTAAATAATTACGATCTCGTTAGAGATCTAAACGTTTTAGTTAAGTAGACAAAAGTGACACTTTCTTCGTTCATTCAACGTCACATCAACATACCATTATGTCGTTCAAAGAGAAAGCCATGACGAAGAAAAAAAGGAAACCATCGAACCTTTCTCTCTCTCTTTCAATCTTTCTCTCTCTCTTTCTCTCTCTCTCCTTCTCTCTTTACCAAACTGAATTATAATTCACAGTTGTTGCGATTCCAACATCGTTTCGTAATATAAACTAAAAGCCGGGGTTTTCGTTTATAATTAAAATTTTCCACGAAAATAACTCTATTTTCTTGTAAAATCGAAGGAAGGAAATATCCCTTTAGTTATCCAAAAACAATCCCAACCTAGTGAATATTCATATTGATAAAGCTCGACCTCTCGCAAAAATAATAATAACAACAACAGCAGCAGTAGCAACAACAACGAGGACGACGACGACGACGACGACGACGAAATAAATAAAAACAAAAAACAAAATCGAAAAAAAAGATATCAAAAAGGAACGTACGTATTTTAAATCATTAAATTAAATACTGTGCGTTAGTTCTTCCGTCTTCTGTCGTTAATTTAAAGTTCCTGACTCTATCGACTGCATGAATATTTAAATAGTAACGAGAGTTGCATTTCGAAACAAGCCGAGTGATCTCTCCCTCTAAGGTTCGTACTTTTATTCTCGAAAAAGTTATCGCGGGTCGCTTGTTATCGAGGGATCTTTGCGAAGTCCTTTGATACTATCGACCATTGTCTAATTTAAGTCGAGAGTCAAAAGTTACCGTTATTTCGCAAACTGAATATGTGCATTCTTCGACTAGAAAAAAAAGTGCATACATGTGCATTTTTCGACTAGAAAAAAAAGACCAAAAATATCAAGATAACGAAAATCAAACGTAATAAGTAAACAATGACGATAAACAAACACTTGTTCTATCGACGAATCTTATTTTTTCTCGTTGATATTTTATAATTAATACTAATTAAGTATAAATTATTAAATAAAATAAACAAGTAAAAAGAAAAAAGAAAAAAGAATATGAAAATGAAAATGCCCGACGATTTTGAGCTTAATGATGTAATAATAATGATAATAATATATTTAATATATTATTAATAATATGTATAAATTCATATTATTAAATATAATAATTAATATATCATATTATTTAATATATTATTGAATATATATATATATATATATATATATATATATATATATATATATATATAATAATTTCATATAAATTTAATAGGATAGTAAAAATGAATTATTTATTTTACGTAAAAGAAAGGAAAAAAATGAAAGAAAAACAGAAGAAATAAGTAATAGATAGTATATCATAATGGTATATAAATAATATATAATAATGCAGATTAAACTTTGTATTGTTCAAAACAATAATCTTGATTGATTTCTCCGAACAATACATATTTATGAATAAAATTGATTTCTCTGAACAATCTAAATTTTAAATATAAAAAAAAAGAAACAAAAAGACGACGAAAAAGAACATGTACTAGTTGAAAATAAATAATTAGTTATTGATCGTATTTCTCTGGAAAAGAAAAAAAAAGAGTCCTTTTAAATAAAAAAAAAACTAAAATAAAATAAATAAAAAAGGGAACAAACGACAATGAAGAGCTTGTACGAGTTGAAAATAAATATTAAATTACTGATTGTACTTCTCTGGACGATAAAAGTAATGCTTCCTTTTTCCATCAAACAAAAACGCAACAAAGAACTCAAAGGGATTGGAAAATAAATAACAAATTATTGATCGTACTTTGAATATCCTCTCTATAAATAAATAAATAAATATATGTATGTGTGTCTGTGTGTTTATATATATAAAGCGATGTATGTATATATATATATATTTAAAAAACTAACATAAATAGACGATCGGAAATTTGTATTTTCACATGAAAATAAATAAACGCGTTCGTGCTATGGCATTTTATATTATATATTTTACGTTCGCGTCTCGCCTCTTTCTAATCTGAGCTTTCGTTCAAAATACGTTTCTTTCTACATGACTAAACTTATGTGCAGTCGTGTGTAAACATGTTTTGCTAAAACCGTTTGCCACTAATGCTGTTCCTGTCGTCGTCTTTGTTGTCGTTGTTGTGGTTGTTGTCGTTGTCGTTGTCGTCATAGTTGTCAAGAAAAGTGGGCTAACATAAGAGAATACTGAACGAGAACGCACGATAAGATATATGGAAAGATATATATATATATACACACACATATATGTATATATAGATATTGATAAAAAGATCGATAAATGTATAGATGGATAGATAGATAGCTAGATAGATTTCTCTGGAGTTTCTTTAATTTTCCTTCGAAAGTTTAGGACAATAAACCGATCGATGACAAAGAATGAATGAACGAACAGCGGCGGTGTTCTCGATCGTTCAAAAATAAATATTGGACCAATGCCAAACAATCTAACCGTGTAAAATTGGTATATGGATAAATACATATATACATGCATACATATACATATATATATATATATATATATATATATATATATATACACATATACACATCCATACGAACATACGTAATACATTCATAAAACTTTTCGACGTTTTCAAGAAAATTATGATTCTAAATAAAAGAAGAGTGTCAAAACGTCATGACGTCGTTAATAAATAAGAACGAAATATTGGGGAGGATAGATTTAAATCAAAAAGAAAAAAGAAAATAAAAAAGAAGAAAAAAAAAACGGAAACAAATTTCAACGGAGGAAAATCCAAAAAAAGAAAGAAGAACTTCGTTAACAAATTCGCACGATATCGTGTCGTTATCTAACTTGTGAATGTGTTCGGATAAAAAAAGAAAAGTTCGAAAAGAGTGGGGTGAGTGGGGAAGAGATAAAAAAATATACATACATGCATACATACAACATTTACATACATATATGTATACATACATACAATTATATATAAATATATATATATATATATATACATATATATACACATATATATATCTTAGAAAATGCGTTACGAAGTTAGAGAGAAAGTATCGATATTCTCGAGTTTTAAGTATACGCGAATACGTATGCATGTATGTTTATACCATGTTGTGCAATTTTCTGTTCTGCCGATTTAAACGAACTTCCAGCGAGGAGATAAAATACTTGCATAATTAACGCGCGTACGAAGCGATGTAAGAAACAGGTATATCGTGTCTATGCTGCGATAGAAGGAGAGAGAGAGAGAGAGAGAGAGAGAGACAGAGCGAGAGTGAGTGAGAGAGAGAAGCAGCTTTTACACGTATCGTCAAGTGTTCCTGTGTTTTGTGCGTGCCGCTATCAAAACGAGCGAGTGAATGAAGAGAGGGAGAGAGCAAGAGAGCGAGCGAGAGAGAGAGAGAGAGAGAGAGAGAGAGAAAGCGAGAGAGAGAGAGAGAGAGAGAGAGCAATGGAGGGGAGAGAGTGTGTTTTTGTATGTGTGAAAGAGAAAGAGAGAAAGAGAGAGAGAGATATATATACATACTTATGCGTTACACACGACGATGATGTGGAACATGACACACATACGGTTGGAAATGATTATGTGTAAACAAAAACTTGATAGATCATTACTGTGCTCGATGTCGATGATTTTCTTTATTTTATTTTAATTTTATTTTTCTTTTTTCTCTTTATTTTTTTTTTTTTTCATTTACTACTGATTCTCTCTCTCTCTCTCTCTCTCTCTCTCTTTCTCTGTGATATTTTAATTTTTTTATGTTTTGTTTTCATTTGTACCGATAATTATGACAGCGTATTGAGAGAGAGATATTTAGAAGTTTACGTTTGTGCGTAATGAAAAATATAATTTTTCCATTATATAACCGAAATATTTTCTCCGTACCGCTTACACCGTCACAATGTAAATCATTTATATAATCATGAATTTTTACAAGTATCATGTAAAATGTATGTGGGATTTTTCTTATTTTTTTTTTCTTTTCTTTTTCCTTTTTTTCTCGCTACTAAGTACGACCTTAGTCTATCTCTCAAAATTATTTCGAACGTCTTTTGAAATTCTTTGTAACCTAAAATATTACGGTTTTATTTGAGAGAAAAGAAAACAAAAAAGGAGAAAAGAAATGGAAAAAGAAAGTTATAAACGACAGTATTCATTAATATTTTGTAATAATAATCCTCGTTTTTTCTTTTTTTCGTAACGTTTCCGGAGTACGAAAATATTAATGGAAAATTAATCGAAATGTGCGTCAACAGAACTATTATATACTACTATATTTTTATATTAGTCATTATTTTTCATGCAGTCATTATCGATTGTCTTTAAAATTTAGAATTATTTTCCTTATAACTAGACAATGATAGAGAAACGTAGTTTTTAATTGCCGCAAAAAAAATTGAATGAATACTCGTGGTTAATGTAATCGCCGATTAAAGTCCAAACAGAGCGATTAGAAATTTGTCGTAGAAAAATAAGATATTAGGATTATCTACGAAATTCTTTCTTAAGTTTAAAAAAAATACGATTTGCATCGTACCTGCGATGCAAATTTTTTTCTCATTTATTTCTATTACAAAAAATTCTACGTAACATTTTTTAACAGGTCTTGTTTTTTCTTTTATTTATTAATAGCAATATAATCGTTCAATTGGAAGCAAAAAGTAGACTTAATTTATGCGTCACACATTTCGATAATAAATACGATTTTGTAGATAAATCAAACAGGTGTATGGATTTTTTTTTAAAAAAGAAAGAAAAAAGCTCGAAAGTATAGCGAAAAATACGTGACTTATTCCACTATCGATATAAACAAGAAAAAAATTAGATTATAAAAATCAGAATATAATGTAAATCGTAATTGTAAATTAAATCGTGAATTAAAGTAAATCAATTTCTCTTTTTCTCTTTAATTTCTTTCTCTCTCTTTCTTTCCTTCAACTTTTCGACCTACTCCACTGTCAGAATTATCTATCGGCACATTTATCAATCCACACGACGAATACATTCGCATTGAACGTTTCGTTTGCAACGTTACATAGCCCGTTGATAATTTTTGAAATAATATCTTTTACCTTTTCTTTTTTTCATTTATCTGCTCCCAGAAAAAAGAGAAAGCAAAAAAAAAAAGAAAAAATATCAATGGTATCGACAACGTTCGATAACGTTCCAATTAAACAAATTATAAAGTTTATTAATGAAGAATTTAGTGGGAGGTAATTAATCGAGATGGTTTAATGATAACCATCCATGGCTTACAAATTAATTCGCTTCTCTCTCTCTCTCTCTCTCTCTCTCTCTCTCTTTCTCTCTTTACATGGAATAATAATTGAGACCCCGAGAAAACGATTCTCGTTTAATGCTATTCAGATTGAAAGAAGAAGAAGAAGAAAGGAAAAAAAATAAGCAAAAAGAAAAAATGAAAGAAAAAGAAGATGAAGAAGATGAAGAAGATGAAGAAGAAGAAGAAGAAGAAGAAGAAGAAAACGAAGAACAAGATACGTCGTCTTTCGTGTCGTTACAGGAACTCGAGTTATCGACGCGTACGATGCGTGACTGCACGCGAGATAAAAAGCACGCGTATGTTCCGATCATGATGATGCTCAACAACCGCTGCTAACGTTTCTCTTTCTTTCTTTCTTTCTCTTTCTCTTTCTCTTTCTCTCTCTCTCTCTCTCTCTCTCTCTGTACGTGTATGTGTATTTGCGTGTGTTCGTGTGGGCGTATTTACGAACCACTTTAAAGTATAATATGTTAGTGCAGACAGAAATAATTTTTGAACGGAGGAGATAAGAAAAAAAAAAGAAAAAAAAATTATGCAGTGTGTATAGACGTTAACAAAGAATTATTTTTGTCCTTGATAGAAAAAGGAAATTCTTATCGTCTATTTTATTCGTCCTTGCTTTTTCATTATCTTCGCAACGATTGAACGATTTTATATACAAAAACTTATCGTGCAATATTCTCTTTTTTTTACTTTTTTTTTTCCTCTCTTTTCTATCTTTTTTCTTTTCTTTTTTGTTCTTTTTTTTTTTTAATTTAATCCCGCATAACGAATGACATGTAACTTAGAACTGTCATGTAATGTACACTTATATATATATATATATATATATATGACTTGTACTTATCTATATGTATTTATATTTTCGTGATCTCATTTGGCATTTTTTTCGTTATATAATTAATTTCTTTTTTAGTTTATATTCGAATTATTTGTTATATAAGTTATTTGCTAAATATAAGTTATATCATATAAGTTACTTATAGTATAATTATAATAAAATATAATATAATATATATATGTATAGTATATATTATTATTATTATAATATAACTATTTTATATAACTATATAAAATGTAGTATAGTTATAATATTGTTAAACCATGTTACATATTATCTAATGATTTCTTTTTTAGGTGTAACACAAAATTGAGTTATAGGGAGTCAATTAACATAATTGTAATAAAAAAGAAAAAGAAAAAGAAAATGAAAGTGAGTGAGAGAGAGAGAGAGAGAGAGAGAGAGAGAAAATCTTTTACTGCAATACAATACAGATAATTCGTCGTTGCGTTTTCTGCAACAAAGTAAATGCATTTCTACTCTAGCTTGTGACTATTTTTTTGTCTTTTTTTATCGCATCGATAACACTATCACTTCATTCCGTGTTGAGACTCGAGCTCGAGAAAATGCTTGCTTTTATCACTTATTAAACTTTGGAATACTGATAGAATTGACTTTTTTTATTTCTTTCTGTTTCTCTTGTTCTAGTTCGACTTCAATAGAGACTATAATTCAAAAAAGAAAAGGAATAAAAAAATTAAAAAAAAAAAAAAGAAAAGAAAAGAAAAAAATATAAAAAAAGAATAAAGAAAACGAAATGAAATGAAATAAAATAAATTGAAAAAACGGAAGATATTTTCGTTCCACATTAGTTTCTCCCTTTTGTTTTTCTCTTGAAATTTCAATGGATTATACGTTCAGGTTTCTCTTCTACAAAAATGCAAAATACGAAAAAGAAATAACGAAAAAACTGGAGAAAAGAAAAACAAATTAAAACGAAGAAAGAAGAAAAAAGAAAAGAAAAAACCCATCCTCGATTTTTTCCTTTTATTCGTTTTCCTTATCCCATCTAATTTAAATCGATTAATTGCGTACGATACTGCACCTTGTGTAAAAATAGAAAAAGCAATGAAACTAAAAGAAAAGAAAAAAACTAGGAAAAGAACAAGGAAAAAAAATTACGACAAAATTCAATTCCTCCGTCCTCATTCGTTTTTCTTATCCTATCTACTTTAAATCGATTAATCGGGTACGATACTGCACCGCGGATAAAAATAGAAAAAAAATGAAATAAAAATTAGAAAAAAAGAAAAAGAAATAACGAAAAAATTCAATTCCTCCATCCTCATTCGTTTTTCTTATCCTACATAATTTAAATCGATTAATCGCGTAGTACAATACTACGTAAGGTATCTCCTTTACGTAGAAAATGTTATCCGATTTCGATATCCGATTATATCGTCTTAAAGATCAAATTTCTACGACGACGAAAGCATAGAGAGTTCATAATACATCGCATCGAAACGTGGATTCAAGTTCCGTTTTTTTTCTTATTATTTTTTTTTTTTATTTCTATCCAGTTCCTTCGCGAACACCGGTTAAGTTTATCGGTCGTCTAACAGCAATCATTTTATTATTAACGATTCAAATAGTATCTTGAGTACTCACGGATTGCGATCGCGTGTTAAAGATCGTCAACGTTTTAACGTTTAATCGTTTTTCCAAATTAAAGAAATCATAAAACCAGGACAAGTTCTTATGACGTACCTGAAACAGAAAAGATAACGATCACGTTAATACATCATTAATACGTTACGTGTGTAGTATATCCGCATATATGTGTATATGCATATATGTATATATGTATATATTTGTGTATGTTTGTATGCATGCATATATGTATGTTATATTTTCATAAATACTCGGATATTCATTATCACATTATTCTATGTTTTCTTTGAATTAAAATACGGACGTCTTCGATGTGGATGAATTCATATCCAACGAGAACATATGAATTATTTATAGCGTTTGAAAACGTGTATACGTTTATAAAGAATCTGTAATTATTTTATAATTATTTCGTTTATTGACAGTAATTTAAGCCTAAGGAAAATGAATTTTATTTTTTCAACGTATGAGTATCATTAATAAGTTAAATGAATGAATTATTATTGATTATATATTCAATCGATTCCGTTCAAATGTATTATGTTAATAATCAATATTAATATAATCCATATTGTGTTAGTAACTAATATTTTAATGTATAATGTAATATGAATTCTGTTAGTAATAACGTTGTTATCTTTTCTTTTGTGTTTCTCTTTTTCTTATATAAATTTATATAAGAAGAACAAATTTTCAATTTTATTAAAAGATTGATTAATACGTGATAGAATGTATTCGTAAATTTTTTTTTCCAATTCTATTTCTTATGAACTCTTTTATATCTTATTGACGTCTGTTTTATTGAAGCGTGTCAAAAGATTATACGTATATCATATTTGAATTTTTATCAAAATAATATTTTCTAAAAAAGGATATCCATTCCATATATTTCTACTTATTCTAAAATTTTTTTATAAATAATAATCAATATCGTAGAAAGTAGAGATTGGATAAAAAAAATTTTTCGAGAAAAAGTTCTGTTTGTCACATTCTTGCTTTTTTTGTTGTTACAATATAGTTATAATTATTACAGGTTCCTATTTAAACAAAGAGAAAAAAGATAAAGACAAAGTTGACCGTAGAATGACCTATAAAATGTCCACTAATCTGTTGTATTTGTCTAATAATACTAAACAATTTTTTTAATAAAATTTCTTTCCAAAAATGCATTACTTTCGAGATATTTTGATGTATCAATTTAAAAAACTCATTCTGTATATTATATTAAAAAATTATAATTAATACTTAATAATATAAATATTATATATAATAATATAGTTATATAATTTACTTATATATACATACATACATACATACATACATACATACATACATACATACATACATACATACATATATATATATATATACATTGCAGTAATAATATTAATAATAATAGTAATAAAGAGGGAAGATAGTTATATCATTTAATTAGTATTAGAATAATTATTTCATAGAATAATAATAATAACACTTTATGTATATTATTATAATATTATTATATTATAATTATATTATAATACTCATATATAATATAATTAATATATACATATATATATATAATATTAAATTAAATTATATAATAATAACGAGCGTTCTGCAAAATAATTGTTTCTTTTTCGATTGTGATTATATAATAGTTTCCTTGCTATTTCACATAATGTAGCTTTGTGATTTCTATGTTACGTCAACTCATGACGATAGCATATCGAGTATTTTTGATAATGTTCGCGTTTCTTATCCTTATTTCTTTCATTAAAGGCTAGAAATAAATACATCAACTGAATCTGCAATAAAAAGAATTAAAAGAAAAACCAAAGAATGTTTTTCTTTCTTAATTTTTTTTTACCTTTGAATCCTAATTTGAACTTATACAAAGGATTTGTTGAAAAAAAAGGAAATATACATATATAAAAGTGATTAGATAAAAGTAAAAGGAAAAAAAAAAGGAAATATATATAAATAAGTGGCTATAAATTGTGTGACCATTAGACTCTGACCCATGACTAACAAGCAACCAATATTATTCGTTCGACGTCATATTATTAACTATACTGATGTATTATTGATAATAGTATTGATATATCATTGATAGTGATATTGAATCTATTGCTAAATCAATATCAAAAGAAAAAACTATTAAGTTAAAAGAAATTTCTTGGATAAATCGAATGTTATAACCAAGAAAAAAATAATAGTCATTCATAGTCTTTTGAAAAGCTATTCTTTATCACGACCTTGAAACACTTGACTTCTCTTATCTTTATTTTAAGAAAATTAATTGATAAAAATCATAAATAATATAGTAATAAAATAATATAAATGTAAATATATATATATATATATATATATGCTTCTTAAATCACATGTATGTATATAGAAATATTATAGTCCATCGTGATTTTGAAGTAACAAATCATTTCATTCCTGTTTCTTATTGTTTTATTTTTCTTTTAAGTAAAATATATACAAAAATTGTCGATACACACACAAAATGAGTCCGTATACTGAAAAGTCACGTTTCTTAATTTCAAGTTATAACATTTTATTTTATTTTAATTATTTATTTATTTATCTCCTTTTTTTTTTAATCAGAAGACGAAAAAACCGTACGACGAAGGAGAGACAAAACTTTTTATTTATTATTTTTGATTTGAGACTCCCGTTTGGACTTGAATATATTTATAAATTAAAAAAAAAAAAAAAAGGAGAAAAACGCATCACGAAACACGTTTTGATATTACATTTCTTTCGAAAATATCGTTTCCCGTGTATATTACGAGACTTTAGCGGATATTTCAAAAATAGATTTGCTATGAAAAGACGATCGATGTAAGTATGTATGTATGTATGTATGTATGTATGATGTATGTATGTATGTATGTATGTACATATTCCCTTTGCACGATGAGAAGAGACTAGATTTAGATGAGGCTATATACGGTACTGGAGCACGTTATATCATCATCTATTGACCGGTCCTAATCATCTCCGCTCACTCCCCTCTCACTCTCTCTCTTTCTCTCTCACACTCCTCTTCCCTCTCTTTCTCTGTCGACGACAATTCCATTCGTCGTCATTACGGTCTACTACGACCGTATCCAATCATAGAGACGATTAATAATTTCTTGCTACACGTTGAAAAATATATATATTATCATTCTCATCATTACTTTCGAGTGAATAACTAATGCGAAGGACTCCAATACGTCACGTATATGAAAATAACTACGTTGAAGGATATAATACTTCTACAAGTTTAATTGAAATATTATTACGATAAAATTTATAAAGCGATTTATAAAATTTTGCATGTTATTTATATAGATGGATAAAAATAAAAATAGAGGGAAGAGGAAGAAGAGGAGAGGGATAAGGAGGGGAGAACGCGAATGGGGAAAGGACACAATGAAGTAATGGATATTATTCATTTCGTATATAAATGGTCGAATAACTGAAATTAAATAAATAATTTAAAAAATTAGAGAATGAAAGAACAGACATTGTAATATAAATAGTAAATAAAAGAAGAAATAGGGGAAAAAGAGAGAGAGAGAAAAAGAGAGAAAGAGAGAAAGAGTGAGAGAGAGAGAGATTATTTCATCGGTCATCAATGTTGTTGGTTGTTTAACGCATAAAAAAAAATCACGTAAAGAATGCGATGAAAACTGAAAACATTTCGCGTTTGCTTTTGACGTTCGTTTAATTCAGATTTATATCGCTCGGATTGGTTTCTCTACTCATATATATATAAATATATATATATATATATATATATATATATATATATATATATATAATATGTACATACATATGTACATCTGCTCGACGCGCTTGCAATACAATGAAACACACACAAACACACAACACACATATTCCAATAGATGCAAATTGCATCGTTAGCAGGTATCTCGCTATTGTTATTTGCACGATACCAAATGAAAAATTCCAAAGAACCAAGATGTATGTATAAATATATATATATATATATATATATATATATATATATATATATATATATATGTATGTATGTATGTATGTATGTGTGTCTATATATGTACGTATTCATGGGTATGTGTATGTTCGACCTGCGCTTAGTTCGCTCGTCCTCCATTCATGTATTACTTTTTCGTTACGAAACATCTAACCAAAGAAGAAAAATAAAGAGAGGTATAATAAAAGAAATTGTTTCATAAATGCGATTTGTATTTTCATTTTTCTTTTACTTGTATTAGTAAATGTCCGTAAAAGATGATATTATTTTTATGACTGCAATATTCGATATATGTGTATATATATATCGAATTTCAAAGAAATTGTAAAGTACGAATCGAATATCACTTTTGATTTATATAACTCGAATGAAAGCAAAAGTTAGAAATAATAGTTTCTTAATAATAAAGTATACATTGTGACTTAATTCGAGAAAATAAAAAGAAAAAGGACTAGGTATATAATAATATATAATAAATATATATAATAATATAACAATGTAATAAAAGTTTTTTTTTATTATTATTTAATAATAGTACCTATTAGAATGATAATAAAATTATATTCTGTACATTATTACATCGTTTATATTGTAATAAAGTATATACGTTATGACCTAATTCGAGAAGAAAAAAAATTTCTTCAATTTTAATATCATATTAAAATTATTTCCTTGTTTTCAATCTTATTAAAGATCGTTTACATTGTAACAAAATACACATTTTGATCTAATTCGAGAAATAGAACATAGTGTAAATAAAAATTTCTTTCGTAATTTGAATTTTTAATTATTTTTAATGATACCGAAATATTTCCTTGTTATAAACTTTACTGTATACTTGACCTAATTCAAGAGAGAGAGAGAGAGAGAGAGAGAAAACCAAGTATAAATAAAAGTTTCCTTCTTATTACTGATATTGTATTAAAATAATACGAAAATAATTCCTTGTTTAAAATTTTACTACGTTACATTTAATCGTAATAAAGTATGATTATAATAAAGTATACATATATTGACCTAATACGATAACAAAAAAAAAGATATAAAAATATAAATAAAAGTTGCCTTACTCGTTTTTTAATATTGCAATAAAATGATATTAAAATATTTCCTTGTTATAAACTTTACTACGTTTCGTTTATATCGTGATAAAACGGACATATTATGACCTAATTCGAGAACAAGAAAAAAAGAAAAAGATCAAAGCATAAATAAGTTTTCTTATTATTATTGATATCGCATTTAAAATAAACCATAAATTAAATCCTCGTTTTAAATCTAGCTACGTTTTATTTATATCGTAATCGTACAAAAAAGAAGAATAAATAAGTACAAATAAAAAGTATAAAAAATAAGTACAAATAAAAAGTATAAAAAATAAGTATAAATAATAGTTCTTTCCTTATTAACGATATTTTATGCGTTGAAACGTTAATACAAAAATATTTCCTTGTTTCTAACGCTTACTGTGTTGTTCGTATCATTGTATCGTGCAAGTTCTTTTAAAAAACATTTTTGACGAAACGTTTTGTTCGATAGTTAATCATAGCCTATACTCTAAATATTTCTTAAGCTATTCACGGATTTAATTACAATTATATGCCTTACCTAATAATAATAAATCATTTATAAAATACCTAGTTATACATACATATATCCTGTAAAATGGACTTCACATTTTAACGGTAACATATGTAATCTACTTGTCGTAACGGTACGAGGGAAGATTCGCAAAAAATATCAAACGGTTTTCTAGATTACACGTACTCACACGCGCACCTACATACATCATAAATACATAAATACATACATATATATTATATATATGTAAATACATACATAAATACATACATACATACATACATATATATATATATATATATATATATATATATATATATATGTATGTATGCATATAGATATAAACGATGTCACAGTAAAACGCGATACAAGAAGGGCCCCTTTGCTAATTTAATCGGCCTATGAGAGTGTGTACGTACTTCGATTATTTTATTAGACGATTTCACCTTTGCAATTAAAAAATATAAAGAAATAAAGAGATAAAAAAAAGAAATAAATAAGTAAAAATAAAAGAAAAAAAAAGAAATAGAAAACGTTCCAAGAATATTGATCTCAACTGTACCTCTCCCCGAAGGTGACTCATTACGGAGTCAAGTTTTCGTTCTAAGAATATCGCCTCGCTTCTCGTAGATATGTACTAATATTAACGCCCCCTCCCCTTCCAACCATCCACCACCTTTTTTTTCTTCTCTTCTCTTTTCATCTCTTCGTCTTTCTCAGTTTTAATATAAAAATTCTTGTTCCTTTATACAACAACAAAAATGGACGATTGATTCTTCATCTTCTTCTTCTTCTTCTTCTTCTACTATTTATGTTCTCTGTTCTCCTTAACTCTTTATAACATCACATATATATTAGAACATTTATAATTATATTCTCGCGACAAAAGTATTTTTGTGCAAAATAATTAATTCATATTACGAAAATGAATGTTCGTTAAATATAAATTATATTAAATTTAATATAATTATATTAATTTGACTTTTATTATATAAAAAATAATGTAATTTATTAATTATGATTTAATTACACTAATGTAAGATAACTTATTTGATGGAATATAATTATAACAGTATGTAGAACAACCTATTTAGAGGAATAGTAGAATAATCCGAGCATATACACTATATTAAATGAATTCATTTAATACGGTATAATGTCCTACTACTAATGTAATTATCTATTTATTTAATTTATATTACATAATTATAATGTACTAAATAGGTAATCTTATAACAGGTATAATTATACTATATTTATTTAATTTATTATATGATTATATTGAAATAAATAAGTGTACACACATACGTATGTACGTGCGTGCGTGTGTTGTCTGTGTTCTCGTTTATTTATTTTCTATTCGACATTATTTATTAGTTAATTTTATTCCTATTTGAAACTTTTTCCTTTATCATTTTCCAAAAATATATCGGGAGATAAGATGTCTTCTAGAAGAGAAATAGCTTTCCAATATCCTCAAACACATGTCGCGACGGACAACCATTTTCTTTTGCAAAAACTTTCCTTATACTATCGACAAGAAGAAGAAGAAGAAGAAGAAGAAGGAGAAGAAGAAGAAGAAGAAGAAGAAGAAGAAGAAGAAGAAGATGAAGAAGAAGCAGAAGAAGCAGAAGAAGAAGAGGAAGAAGAAGAAAAAGGAAAAGAAAAAGTAAAAGGAAGAAAAGATAGAAGGAAAAGAAAAGAATAGAAAAGAAAAGAAAAGAAAGGATAGAAGATAAAAAGGAAACAGAAAAGAAAGAAACGTAAAGGCTGATATTCGATGGAAGAGAGAGAGAGGGAGAAGAACGAGCTAAAAAAGAAAAGAGAAATTTTAAATATGACTACTATTGATCTGAAAAGGATCTGGACTTTGAGTATATACAAAACGAAAAAGTTATTCTTCAGACTAATTAACTTAATAAATTACGATTAATTCATTCGTGGGATCACAGATGTTGCTTCAAGCTGTGATCACAGCAACGAGAGTTCTGTAACAACTCGAACTTAAATGTAAACATTGAAGTTTTATCGATCCTTTGAATTTTCAATCTTCGAAACATTCGTAACTGTTGACAATTGTTTCGATATATTAACACATTACTGACACAGACACTTTAAATATAAATATTAATATAATATTAAAAATAAATATTAAATATATATATTAAATAAATATTTTTGAACTAATTATTTTCAAAGAAATATTTATTATTTATAACAATAATAACAATAATAGTAATAATAATAATAATTATTATTAAAATAATAATTTATAATATATAATTATAAATTATTAAAAAAGTATTGATTTATATATGTATAATACGCGTGTGTGTCTATGTGTGTTTATATATATTAATTAATAAATAAATTAACGTACGTAAATTATTAATATATAATAGTAATTAATTTGTATGTATTAATTTTAAATGATTATATTCTTTTCCTTTTTTATAATATTTTTCAATTAGCTTTTGATCATTAAATGCAACTACAACGAAAAGTGAAACAATCAATTATTATTAGTTTAGAAAATCGCTTGTAAAAAAAATTATTATCATTTATTTAATTTCCATGATTTATACATACAAAATACGAGATAACTCATCATTCGTCCGTAATATGTTTATATTTCATATATATATATGTGTGTGTATATCTCAAAAAAATTCAAAAAAAGAGATGGAAAATAAAAAAGGAATTTATAGAATTAATCATACCTATATATATATATATATATATTAAATAGAAAGAAAAAAAAATCATAATGCCTTGAGAATGACATGGTACGAAATTTGAAGCAGACATTTTTATAAAAACTATCGAAACCAGTAATCCTGACTGTTTGCTAAATCTAGCGTTAATTTATGATCTTCGAAACGAACGAACGAACGAAAAAAAAAATAATAAAATGAGAAAGCTAAAAAAAAAAATAAAAACCATTTAGATTTCTTCGAGAAAGAAATCTTGTCGTAAGTATTATGAAATTGTGTTTCTCGTGAATTAACAACGACGTCGCCGCCATCGAATATAGAATTTGTTTCTCGAGACTCTGGAATGAAATAACGAAAAACGAACGAGAGAGAGAGAGAGAGAGAGAGAAGAAAAGAGAAAAACTAAAAGAGTACAAAAAAGAAAACGGAAAAAGAAAAGAAAAAATTAAACAATAATTCGAAAAACTTAGAAAAATGGGTCCAATAACGATCCACCGATGAATTTTCTACCCCACATTTAATTTGCCCCGGAAAATCCAGTCTGGTAATCGCGAAATCCCGAAAGAAGGAATATTACGAAGTGGAGTTAATGAACGAACGGGAAGTCGATGTCGATAATAAAGAGGCGACGAGAAGAGTTCTTAACGAGGCCACGACTAAAGAAAAAGAAAGACGTGACAGGTGAAGAAGAAAAACAAAGAAAAAGATAGAGAAAGAAATAAAGAAAGAAATAAAGAAAAAGGAAGAAGAGAAGAAAAGATAAAAAGGAAAACGGTATAATGCAAAAAATAAAATAAAAGGAAATTAAAAAAAAGAATAATAATAATAATAACAACAATAATAATAATAACAAAAAGAACAGCAGCAACAACAATAAAAATAATGATAATATGATAATAATAATAATAATATGATGATGATGATGATAATAATAATAATAATAATAATAATAATAATAATAATAATAATAATAATAATAATATAATAATAATATAATAATAATGATGATGATGATGATGATGATGATGATGATGATGATGATGATGATGATGATAACAATAGGAACAACAACAATAATAATAATAAAAGCAACATCAACGATAATAGCATTAATAATAATAATAATAATAATAACAATAACAACAACAACAATAATAATAATAATTATAAGTATAATTATAATTATAATTATAAGAATAATAATAATTATTCTTATAATTATAATTATAATAATAAGAATAATAATTATTATTATTATTAGTATTATTATTATTATTATTATTATTATTATTATTATTATTATTATTATTATTATTATAAAAATAAAAGGAAGACACATACAAAGAGAGAGAGAAATAATACTAATAATCGTGTTGTCATTAAATATCACTTTTGTAACGCACTGTACTCGAATGGTAGCTATCATACACGATTCCATCATATACAATTCGCGTCTGAGCCTCGGCCACGAGCAACGGCGCATTATAAATAACTCTCGGTACCCGTGTGATGTGTATCCACTTTGAGTCGCGCACACCACACAACCAACCAACTTGTGTTTTCTCTCTATTTCTCTCTCTCTCTCTCTCTCTCTCTCTCTCTCTCTCTCACTCGTTCGTACACTCGAGGAAATTATGCTCCCTCCGCACTAAAGCCTCCACGATTCTCGGTATACAACCAAACACACACACACGGAGAGAGAGATCGTGGTCGCGCACGCGCATACGTATACACTTATAAAACCTTGATCACGAGCGCTAATGATTATATACATCCTTCCCGATCGCTTTATTTATCATCATTCTATCCACTTTGTTCGTTTCCTCGTTTGTGTAATAAAAATGAGAGAAGTAAAAAAGAAAAGAAAAAGGAAAAGTAAAAATTGAGATATAAATTAAGATACCAAAACATAGAGGAACGAACATAATAATAATAATAATAATATTAATAAACATAGCAATAACAAAACAACAATGACAACAACAATAATAATAATTATTATTATAATCATAATTACAATAATAATAACTAATAATAATAATAAAACAAAGGAGTAAAATATAAAAGAGTAGAGTGAAAATGACGGAGGGTGAAACAAAAAACTGACAAGAAAAGAAAAGGAATAATAAAACCAAAATAAAAAACAAAAAGAAAAAAAACTAAAAATAGGAGTAATTAACGGAAGGATCCCATCTCGCTAATTAATAAATATCGAAATTTTCGAACGCGAGGCGCATTAATGCGATAATCGCCACGCCACAATTTTATACGGCGATAAAGTTTCCCGAGAAATTCCGATCCCACGGCATTTCTCACTCCCTTTTTCCTCCCTCCTACCCTATCCCTGTGTTCTAACTATATACATACATATATATATATATATATATATATATATATATATATATATATATATATATATGTCTATCTATCTTTTTCGTTCGTATGAACACAACTTGCGCGCAATCCGGCGAAATGGACGTTTTTATGTGTTACATATTTGTATGTGTATGTGTCTATGTATGTACTTTTGTGTCTGTGTATTTGTGTGATGGTTGGAGGGTGTCGATATCGAGTCCCGAAAATGAATTGAAAATTTTCAAGCGAACGGTACCGTATATATATATATATATATATATATATATATATATATATATAATATGTATGTACGTACGTAATATGTATATCTATATATATATAATATGTATGTACGTACGTACATGTGTATATCTATATTTATTTCTTTTTCTTTTCTATTTTTTTTCTAGATTTTCTTTTTTCATTTCTCGTTTTTATATTTTTCCTTTTTTTTTCTTTAACTTTTCCTCCTATTTTTATAGAATTTTATCGCTATCATAGACGTCAAGAGAAAAGAAAAGATTTTTGTTACGTGAAAATTCACGATTATTCACGTCTATATTTGTATTCTTTTTATAATACCGGAATGAATTGCGGTCTAACGTTCGATTCATAACTATATAGATACATTTAATTTAGTATATCTATAAAAGCTCGTACACGCTCGTTAATCTACCTACCTGACGAATACAGAATGTATTCGCGTTTGGTACGAGCCCGAAGAAAAGCACGCTCTCTTCGGTGTACATTAAATACCAAAAGCGAGTGTCCACAATGATCATGCTAACGGTCGATACACGTTCATTTGGAATTTAACATATATGTACATGTGTATGTATTCGTGTACGTAACATATATATATATTACATACATATATACATACATATAAACATATACATATACACGTGTGTGCTGCCTGTTTGTCTCTCTTTCCTATTTGTGTGTTTGTTCGTCTCTATCTCTCTCTTTTGGTACGGGGGTATATCTGTATGCGTACGAATGTACGTGTGTACGAAGAGAAGAAGGGAGGAAAGAGGGACCTATACGTAAGCGTGTGCAAGAGAGAATGACACATCCGTTGCAATACACACGCTGCATCGTCCGATATCGTTTGTGTTACTACACCCCATGTGTATCCTCGAAAATCGTGTGGTATAGTGCTTGAAAATAACGAACGAAGGAAAATAACGAACGATTAAACGCAACAAGATTCGTTAAAGCGAATTCATTATGGACGTGCTTCGATGCACATCGATGAATTTAGTCCTACATAGTTATATTCGTATACTGCATATATTATATTTATATATTTGTTATTATTTTATTTATTGACGTTACGTATGTGTATTTGTGTGTGTGTATTTTATTTTCATATATTTATGTATTAAATCGAGAATTGTTCAATACAATGATTCTTTGCAATTATTTACAAATCCTCTCCAATTTCGAGTTAAATATACGATTTATAAATAATTTATTATATAATTATATTGAAAAAGATTGTAAATTATGTAGGATAAATGGAATATTTCTCAATTAACCGATTAATGCGATTTACCGACTATATTTAATTTACATGTTATTATTATTATTATTGTTATTATGTTCTTCGTTATATAATGATACGATAAATATTAAAATATAAATGTACATAAATATGTAATATATAAATATATATATATATTATAGATGTAAAATTATTTATATTTTTATATTCAAATATTTTTTCGGACATTTTATATTTATATATGTTTTATATATATATATATATATATATATATATTATATATAGTATAATATAAATGCACAATATATTAATTATATCTTATATATTATAATTATATAATACGTATATAATTTTCTATTATTACTCTTTATATAATAACGTTTATGTTAATTATTATAGATACCACAATTATATACTTGTATACTCTCTTACAGAATGGAAAACTTTTGAAGCGTACTGTAATCTAGTCATCAAAGTGAACAAATATAATGGAGGAATACAATTAGCGTAGAAATTCTCGTAAATTGATGCCAAACAATGACCAGTGCCGTCTCTCTTTTTCCTCTTTTCCTTTTTATTTTTTTTCCTACTCTCTCTCTCTCTCTCTCTCTCTCTCTTTCTCTCTATCTATCTCTTTCCTTTTCTCTTTCTTTCTCTTTCTCTCTTTCTTCTGCATCTCCATCCTCTTCTTTTTACGCAGGCAACGTATAGCCGTTCAATATTTTTCCTAACCTAACTACTACTACGATGCGAAATAAGAGGGGAAATGAGAACTGTGTTTGGTTCTTTTTTTCTTCTTTTCTTTTCTTTTTTTTACATTACATTCAATTAATTATCTTCGTTGCGATCGTGCTTACGTTAGTAGAAAAATTTCGAAAACGTGATTACATATACTCGGATAAAAAGGAGAGGAGGAACGCGAACGAGGCAACAGCTAATATATACGTTGGTGGTAACGTGAATCGAATGCGTCATCGTTCGTTTTGTCAGAGGCGCACGTGATTGTGCCTACGCGCGCGCACGAGCACTGACATGCAGCGACACCTGTAAAGCTTGTCGCGTAATTCTATAATAATAAAAGAGAGAGAGAGAGAGAGAGAGAGGGAGAAAGGAGCGAGAGAGAGAGAGAGTGGGAGAAAGGAGCGAGAGAGAGAGAGAGAGAGAGAGTGGGAGAAAGGAACGAGAGAGAGAGAGATATAGTGGGAGAAAAGAGCGAGAGAGAGATAGAGAATACAGAGATAGGGAAAACACGGGTTCGTGTCGAATACGTCTATAAAAAAAGAAAACGAAATAAAAAGAAACGAAAAAAAGGAAATGTATTCGAAATATTTATGACGAATAAAATATGTTAAACGAAACAGAATCTTTGTTTTTGTAATAATAAATATTCATGAATACAAATAATATTTGTACCATTCTCTTCGATTCCAATGAATGTAATTCTCTAATTTCCGATAAGTTCTTTGTCCAATTATCGATAAAATGTACTACGAAATAATAATAATAATAATAATAATAATAATAATAATAATAATAATAATAATAATAATAATAATAATAATGATAATAATAATAATAATAATAATATTAATATTAATATTAATAATAATAATAATAATAATAATAATAATAATAATAATAATAATAATGATGATAATGATAATGATAATAATAATATAAATGATAATGAAGTATGATTGTAGATATGATTAATGATGATCAAAGTGATAATTAAAATAATAAAAATGTGTGTGTGTAAAGCGTAAAGTGCTAATTTAATGAAATTTCACCTTTTATTATATTAAAAATTATAATTTAATTCAATATGACAAATTCGTTGAATCATTAAAATTAATAATTTTTAACGAGTTTATGGATATTTTAATAAATCCATTTATTTTTCGTATCTAACGAATCAATTTATTACGAGCTGAAACCGATTTCTCGCGATTGCTCAAGACGCATGCGCGTCGTAACATCGGGAACGTTCTTATTTCCTAATCAATTGTTACGACGGTGTAACACTTCGATGTAATTAATCGATATCGAAGTGTATTAAATTATTTCGATGAATTTTCTACACGTTTATTAGTATGAATTACTCTCGACGATGTTCAGACGATATCGATTTTCTATCGTACTCTATGTGCGCGCGCGAGAGAGATGAATAGATAGATAGATAGAGATAGATAGAGAAAGAGATAGAGATAGAGAGATAGATAAAGAGAGAGAGAGAGAGAGAGAGAGAGAGAGAGAGAGAGCAAGCGAGTATTGGAAACAAGCGAAGCGTTCTAGCCGCTAATACCGTGACGTAAGGCCAATACAATCCGCGATCAAATTCAGGTTGTTTGCGCGTTGCTAAACGTATTGACGTTCGTAAAAGCATCGAAAATCGTGTCACTTGTGAGATAAACGTTATTTTTGCAAAATAAAAATCTCACAGGAATATTATTTTTCCTGATATTGATTTGTTTTACCCTTCCTGCTTACTCGTACACGCGATTCGTAGGAACATTATTTTTTCGTCGAGAAGAAAAAAATAATAAACAAAAAATATATATGAAAATAAACGGAATAAATGAAAGAAAATAAACAAAGAAATAAAAAATATGTATATAAATAAATAAATAAATAAATAAATAAATAAATAAAAATATATAAACGTATACGTGTGTATATGTAAATATAACAATAAAAATCATATATATGAATATACACATGTAAATCATATTAGATATAAATAAATAAATGTGTGTGTGTGTGTGTGTGTGTGTATGTATGTGTATATATAAATTGATTAATTAATTATTTATTTATTGTTAGGTTAGATGATTTCTCGATTTCGAAATTCGCGAAACAATAAGGTTATCAAAATACAAGCCGTTATTAAATTATAGTGAGAAATAACCGCTTTGGGCCTGAATAGCCAGGGTCGCCTTTTTTCCTATTATTGTGAAACCCTCTCTGAACATGATGGACAATTATTGACCGTGTAAGCCTGTGGAATGGTGCGTTCGTATCGACTAAACTTTGCCATCTCGACGGCTGCCAAGGACGGTACATAGGCGGATGCATCAGTGGCTACGCCGTTGCAACTTTCTCCGAGAGAAGTTTGTACACACACGTAACACGCATGAAAAATATACACACACACATATCACGCAACAAACACATACATGCGTACATATACATACGAAAAAATACACATATTATACATACATACACAACGATAGCATCCGAGGCAAAATCAAGAAAATTACGAAGGAAGATCGTGACTTAGAAAAGGGCGCACGGTGGAAAGGCAAACTCATCCACCGGACTCGTT
>OU426858.1:1411872-1419372 GCA_911387685.1 Dolichovespula media
CGTAGGATAGAAAAAGACACAGAGAGCTTGTTTTCAAAAGGACACGTTCTGACGTGTATATGTGTATACATATATATATATATATATATATATATATGACAGTGTACACAAGCACATGATACACATGTTCCGTCTTAAAACAATTTTCAAATTAAAGAATAATGTTTCATTTAAAAATTTTTTTTCAGTTAACGCGGATTCATCGATCGATGCGATTATAACAAAAAAATTTAAATGTGTAGATGTGGAAAAAAAGAAAGGAAAAAAGATAATGAAAAAAAGAAGGAAAGAACAAAAAATAAAAATGGAAAAGGAAATGAAGAAAAAAGGAAAAAGAAAAATAAAAAAGAAAAAGTAGAAAGAAAAAAGCATACCAATTATTTTTGTAAATCGAATTTTCGAGGTTAACGTTCATTACGTTTTGTAAAGTAAATTTTGTAATTAGAGATTCGCTCGTATCGTCTATATAATACAAACAGAACGAACCCACCAACCCCCACCAACCCCTACTCTCATATCAACCTATTCCCCCCTCCCATCTCCTATCCCCGCCGTCATCCACTTTCCCATCTCTACTACGATTATTCCAATTTAATCGGCCTCCAGGAAAACGAATTTAATCGATTCGCCATGCGAGTGCTATCATCAAATCGTATTTAATTATATGAAATAACGAGGAAATTAATAACAATATTCATTTTTTTCCTCTCTCTCTCTCTCTCTCTCTCTCTCTCTCTCTTTCCTTTTTAACCGACTATTACCTCTTATTCTATTCGATTACTAAGAACGATTTTAATCTACATCCCTTTATTTCCTTTTCTTTGTTTTGCTTTCCGTTCGAGAAAGAAAGACAGATAAATATAAATATACATATATATATATATATATATATATATATATATATGTACATATATTAATATATCTACATATATATACATATATAGTTTTATATATATAGTATAAATAAATACTATATATAAATAGAGATATAATATTATATATATATATATATATATATATATATACATATATATATATATATATATATATATATATATATATATATATAGAGAGAGAGAGAGAGAGAGAGAGATGTCATGTGATTCTTCGATGTCATTATCGTCACTCGGAAAAAATACGCTGGCCACGTAGGCGATAGATATTCGCCACCCCTATGAAAAACTTGCTTTCAGTTGAGGGACGGATCCACTCTTCTCTCTCTCTTACTCTTTCTCTCTCTGTCCCTTTCTTCTTTCCCCTCTCACTCTCTCTCTTTCTCTTTCTCTCGTTGGCTCTCGAGTATTGACAATGAATAGTTTTCTTCCGTGGTAAAAGGTTGGTGGAGTAAAGGGAGAGGAACTTCGGTGGATGTGAAAGAGAAAGATAGAGTGGCTACAACGAATAGCAGAGAGTGAGGGAAATGCGATGATAGAAGAGACGAGGAGAGGAGAGAAGGGTAGTAATACAGAAGAGAGGCGAGGTGAGGTGAAGTGAGGTGAGGTGAGGTGATGGTAGGAGAAGTGAGGTGAGGGGAAGAGAGGGGAGAAGTGTGGTGAGGGGAGGAGAAGGAATAGAGAGGATGAGAATGAGTGGATGAGGATGAGAAGAGGCGAGGAGGGTGTTAGAGACTGGGGAAGAGAGTGGGGAGAGTTCGGGTAGGAGGGGTTGGTTACTATGGAAACGCGTCGTACTTCCAAGCAGACTCTCGGATAGAGAGAGGAATACACACACACCACGTGTATTCATGTGTACATGTGTATGTCGACATATACTATGTATATGTAAGCGTATTTACGTTCACCCACATTATACATATACATACTTTACGCTATTATACGACATAGAATCCCGTAAGAGAATCAAACTTTCCTAATACGATTTATATGCTCTATATACATAGATTTCCTCGAGTGTATATGTACGTATTATATTTGTGCGTGTCTGTGTACCTACGTTATAATATATATATATATATATATATATATATATAAATATATATATATATATATATATATATATATATATATATATAGATACATACGTACATCATATATATACGTATATACATACGTTCGTACATATATACATTTATATCTCGTATTCGATTCTACGCGAAAAGCGAGCTGATATTTTCTTATCGATTTCAATCCCATCGATAAAGCCGTTTTATCGAGAGAGAAAGTTTCTCTCGTCCTTTACTTTTTTTTTGTTGTTTTCTCTTTATTTTTCCCTTCCTTCCTTTCTTTCTTTCTTTCTTTCATTCCTTTTATTATCCTTTATTTCTTTCTTTTTTCCGCCCTTTTCCTTTTACCCTATATGATTTTATATTTTCTTTTTCATTTCTTCGTTTTTCTTTTTTTTTCATTATCGTTCTTTTTGTCCCGACGAGAAACAGGGTAGACTAGAAAACTAGTATCGATTGGATCTGGCTTATTCATATTTTAAAGAACACTATTTTTATTCAGTGTACGTACATGTGTTTATATGTATGTATATTATTTAACAACATATATATATATATCTACTATATTATATATATATATATATATATATATATATATATATATATGTAATAGATATGTATATACCACCATGTTGGATTAACGTTTATCGACGATGCGAAATGTGCTCGCGGATGCGCACGCGCAAACGTAATCAAATTTGCATACTTATTAATTATCATGTGCATTATAAACGAGTTTCAATTTAAATACTGATAGTGTGTATATACGGGTCGAGTGAGAGAGAGAGAGAGAGAGAGAGAGAGAGAGAGAGAGAGAGAGAGAGAGACGAAGCTATGGCGTTATTTCAACGTTTCATTAACTTTAAACGAATTGTAGGAATCGTGCCTCTCGCTTTTTTTATCCTTTCTTTTTCCTTCTTTATTTTTTCTTCCTCTTTCTCTTTTTCCTTTCTTTTTTATTTCCCTGCTATGAGTTCTAACCGACGCTTTAACTCGATGATCGGGCAAAACGCGACGAGAGTGAGTTAGCGAGGGAAAGAGAGGGCTCGCTCGGAAAGAATGGTGCGATTAGCATTTATATTAAATTAAGGTTACTCATCTTCGTAACATCGTCTTTCTCTATCTCCCATTCTATCTCTATTTCTCTCTCTCTCTCTCTCTCTCTCTCTCTCTCTCTCTCTCTCTCTCTCTCTTCTATTCATTGTTCGAAGAATAATATTTAACAAAAATCATGCGTCAATGTTGTGAGAAATAAATACGTACATGTAAACACTTCAACAAACGAGTTACATACGTACGTATATATTTTTATCGCTTCTGTCAATTTGATTGATATGTATTCCAAAAAAAAAAAGAAGAAAAAATAAAATACATTTTTTTCGTAATATTATATCTGTAATTTATTGAACCAATAATAAATAAAATCGACATCTATCAATTTAAATGATACATATTTCATAAAAAAGGAGCGAAAGCAAAAAAAGAAAAAAAAATGAAAATTACATTTTATTCGTGATATTATGTTCGTAATTTATTCAACCTAACAATAATAAGTTCAATTGACATTTATAAATGGAAAAAAAGGAAGAATAAAAAGAAAAAAATCGAGTAAACACTTTATCCGTTAATAATACCTTATATAATTTTGATATACATGATATAATTTTTCAAGTAACAAATAAAGAAAGGAAAGAAGGCAGCTTTCAGTCGAGATTAGATACTATCTATTAATTATTTTTTCGCATTTATCTTGAACGATAAAAATGTAAAATCCGTCACTTTGACGGTGATTACGTTAAAGCTGTAGTAGTTGAATAATCAATTCGAGAGAGAGAGAGAGAGAGAGAGAGAGAGAGAGAGAGAGAGAGAGAGAGAGAGAGAGAGAGAGGAAAAGGTAAAAAATAAAAAAAATAAATAAATAAAAATAAAACTAAAAATAAAAAAGGCGGGAAGTTTGAAATGACTAAACGTTAGATAGTCACGATAAAGAAAGACATATTGTGTAACACGATGATACCGTACGTGTTTAAAAATCGTGGCGAAAAGGAAACTTTCTCTACTGCTCGTCCTCGCGAAGAAATTTCTTACGAGATTTTTTGTCACTGTCAAAGGAGAGAATCGACGACGACAACAACGACGGGAGTGTATGTGGGAGATCGACGATATCGTCGGGTCAATGAGGCTTTAGAAATACTTTAGAAATACTCTGTCTTCGTCTGACTCTCCCTCTTCTCTTTCTCTCTCTCTCTCTCTCTATTTATCTATCTTTCTCTCTCCCTCCACCCCCCTCTCTCTCTCTCTTCATCGACACCGAACTCCGGGAGGGCGCACTGGCGTAGAGAAACGAGAACGGGAGAAAGAGAGAGATAGAAATAGAGAGAGTAATAGAGAAATAGAGATAGAGATAGATAGATAGATAGATAGATAGATAGATAGATAGATAGAAGAGAGATAGAGCGAGAGAGAGAGAGAGAGAGAGAGAGAGAACACCGCCAACAGAAATAGAATTCCAATAACGCGGCTTTCCAAAACAACCGCAAGGACCGTTGAGTTAACTTTACGCATTGAGATGGACGCCCCTGCTTTAGGACGATTCAAATGATAATAATGCGAGTATACTTTACGCTCCATGGTCTTCCATTGATCGATCGATAGATCTAAAATATATGTATGTATCTTATAGATTATTATGTAATAATATTAATATAAAAATGTATGTATGTATGTATGATTATATATATATATATATATATATATATATATACATCTATCTAATATTATTAATATAACATATAGATAGTAATGCATAATAGTATCAATATAGCATTATATATTACACATTATATTAATATTATATTTGTATGTATTTATTATTATTATTATTATTATTATTATTATTATTATTATTATTATTATTATTATTATTATTATTATTATTATTATTATTATTATTATTATTATCATCATCATTATCATTATCATTATCATTATTCAAATACATTATGTATATTTATATTATTATACATTTATATGTATACAGTTGGACAGATTGAACATTTCGTAGAATTGTAAAAGAAACGACGAATAAAACGAATGAAATGGCCCAAAAAGTTACTTTCCAATTCGATGACTAAAGTGATAACAATTCGAGTAGAATAATATCATCGATTACGAGCCCACCGATAAATTCTCGTTTTATTTCAAACATAACAATGAGAGAGAGAGAGAGAGAGAGAGAGAGAGAGAGAGAGAGAGAGAGAGAGAGAGAGAGAGAGAGAGAGAGAGAGAGACACACATACACAGTAGCAGACAGACAGAGACGAGGGAAGAAACACAGGAAAAAAGGAAAAAGAAAAGAAAAAAATAAAAGAAAAGAAAGAAGAGAATAATAAATGAGGATAGAGTGAGAGTGTTAAGAAAATTTTTTCATTTATTTATTTTTTTCCTTTATCATAGAAATTTTTTAAATACCCACCCAACAATTTTCGACGTTGGCATACGATATTAATCGCGATACGTTCGATGATAAAACAAACTCGGTTTAAACCAATATTTCATTAATATTTATCGAGTCCGAGGGCGGGGCCAACTGTTATTACCCCCACCTGCTTTCTCATCATCAACACCAATACATTAAAGCCAATACAAGTCGGTGTATCGTAAAGCTCTGGTGTGTTTCGATAACATTTCAATTCGTTCGAAAAAGCTAACATAGAAATCATATCGTATCGATCCGTCTAGCTAGGGAGAAGAGAGACAGAAACAGAGAGACGAGAGAAAGAGAGAGAAAGAGGGAGGGAGACATAGATAGAGAGGGAAAAAGAGGGAAGGAGAAGGAAAGAGATATATAGAAAAAGGGAAAGAAGGAAAGATAGAGAGATAGAAATAGAGATAGAGATAGAATGAGGTTGAGAGAAAGAGACGGAGAGAGACGTTTCAACGTGAAGGAAGAAAACAAGCGATATAAGGGAAGAATGCACCATTGAAAACTCGTCGGATCACTCAACGAATCTCTCTAACCGTTTTCTCCATGTTCTTCAAGAAACAAATGAAAATTTTGAAATTTTTCTCCATTTTAATTTAATACTATTCGAATAAACCTCTTTCTATTAACTTCGAATTTAATATAAAAATTTTCTGACTCCTCTCTCTCCCTCTCTCTCTCTCTCTCTCTCTATATATATATATATATATATATATATATATTTCTATCTATCTGTCTTTATTTTTATCTCTGTCTTTCTAGCTTACAAATTAGTTAGATATTATATTCCTTACGTAAGACTTTTCGTATATTATATAATGTAATTTAATATTATTATATTACAAGCATTAGCAATATAAAATCAATCTAAATTTGAAATCTAAAATATCTTTATTTCTTTCTCTCTCTCTTTCTGTCTTTCTCCCTCCCTCTCTTTGTATCTCATTTCTTATTCACGTGATCAATGAAAATGGATATTATCGTCGTACTGTTCTTCTTATTTTAACGATCGACGAAACGACGAAGCACGTATTATTTTATTTTTTCTTGCTCTTTCTTTTACTTACGATATCATTACCCTCTTTTTTCTATAAGCTAACAATCTATATATATATATATATATATATATATATATATATATATATGTATATATAAATATAAATATATATATATATATATATATATTTATATATATGTATATATATGTATATATAGTATATATATGTATATATATTTACACACACATATATATATATGTATAAGCATATATTTATACACGTATTTCGATGTCACGCACAGAGCTTCCCCCCGGAGCGTGAACTGGTTTCGAACGAGTGCCATGCCTTTTACGTTTTCTGGTTTTTGTGCCTTCTTTCTCTGTCTCTCTTTCTCTCTCTCTCTCTCTCTCTCTCTCTCTCTCTCTTTCTCTCTCTCTCTTTCTCTTTCTCTCTCTCTCTCTCTCTCTCTCTCTCTCTCTCTCTCTCTCTCTGTCTTTCTTTCTCTTTCTCGCGGAGGGAGACAAGGGCCGACGACTTTTAATGGACGACAGGGCGAGCCACATAGGCGTAAAACCAACGAATTTTAAAACGTATCTCTAATCTATTGCTCTCTAAATATTATTATTTTATCCTTTTTTTTCTCCAAATATCCCATACATCTTATTACATGATTATTCACTTATTTTCTAATCGGAACGATCGTTGAACCGTTGAAAAACGCAAAAAGAAAAAATTAGAAAAAAAACAAAAACGAAAGAAAAATGATAATAATAAACTGAAAAAAAGAAAACACAGAACGAAAAAGAAATAATAAGAAAAAGAAATAAAGAAGAAAATAAATAAATAAACTTGATACGGATTTTTACTTTTTGTTCGCTTGCTTGCTTTTTTTTCACTTATTCATTTATTTATTCAAAGTACGACAAAAATGAAAAATATTATTCTTTGATTATTTGACCAGCAATACTTTCGAATCGACATTACGCAATAACATGGGAAAAAAACTATTTCGATATGATGATGGTAGCAGAACTCAGGGTGGAGTGGGGATGACA
>OU426858.1:1431872-1444372 GCA_911387685.1 Dolichovespula media
GCTTGTTTGTTTTTCTATTTATTTTCTGCTTTTCTCTCTTTCTCCCTCCCTCTCTCTCTCTCTCTCTCTCACTCTTTCTTTCTCTCTCTCTCTCTCTCTCTCTCCCTCCCTCCCTCCCTCTTTCTCTGTCTCTCTTTCACTCTCCCTCCCTCCCTCCCACTCTTTCTCTTTCTCTCTTTCTTCCACCTCCCCTCTCTCTCGTAAGCATAATAGGAGGATATCGTGGCGAGTGAATTATTTAAAAAGGAAGGATATTAGATGTCAAAGAAGGGTCGACGTAGAAGAAGCCGTAAAGTATCCGCACATATCGGTAATTGGCTAGGTAAAACTACCCACCGAACATCGATCTCTCTCCACCGAGACACAATCGGCTTTCCCCCTTCGTCGTTGTGCCGAGAGGAGACACTATATTCGATTTCACGAGCTTGCCTCCTCCCTCCTCCACCCTCTCTCCACCCGCTACTACCCACCTACCCTTCCCTTCCCTTCCCTTCCCCTCCCTTCTCTTCTCTTCTCTTCTCATCCCATCCCATCTCATCTCTTCTCTTCTCTTTCCCCTCGTCGTTCATCCTACTCCCTCCCTCCCTCCCGCCCTCTCACTCAATCTTTCTCTTTCTCATTCTCTTCTTCTTCAGTTCCTCCTCTTAACTCCCCCCTCTCCCCTCCGCCTCGCCCTCCTTTTCCTCTATCCTCCTAATGAAGGCTTTAAAACGCTTCGTTCGACTTGCCGGACAGCCGAGGCAAGTCGATACTTTTCTTTTTCTACATGGTCGTTGTACCCGGGCGACTACAAAATTACTTTAAAAGGAGAAATGAAAGAATAAGAGAAAGAATGGAAAAAAATAAAAATGAAAGAAAGAAAGAAAGAAAAAAAGAAAAAAAGAAAAGAAAAAGAAAAAGATAGAAAGGAAAAAAAAATCGTTATCGGTACCGATATTTTTCGGCTTTGTTAATACTTTATATACACACCTATACAAACACTCGTATAACGTTACGTATATTTATTTTCTTAATTATACGTCAGTTACTACTACGTCGCAATATTTGTGTGTGTGTGTGTGTGTGTGTGTATACGCCTTTTTGATAAATATGGATGCAAAGAATGTATTAAAAAAAGAAGAAATAAAAAAGAAAAATTTCCTTAGAAAATATTTATCTTTATCGTTCGATCTAATTGCAAGTGTATTTATATATGTATGTATGTATGTATGTATGTATGTATGTATGTATGTATATATGTATGATGCATGTATGTACAGGGATATCACACGTAAATTAACCCCATTGTTACGAGGTCAGACATGCATGGAGGCATGACGATCAAATGTATTTTTTTTCTTCTTCTTCTTCTTCGAACCCTAGAGTCACCTCTGACGTGTAGCATTACTTATTTAAAAAATAAACAGAAATAAATAAAAATAAAAAAAAGACCAAAAGAAAGGAAAAAGGAAAAACAAATCAGCGGTATAGGAAACTATACTTCTACTACTAGGAATTAGACTTCACGCGAAACACAATGCGCCCGCGCACATACGCACACACAAAACAAAGAAGATAAAGAAAGGAAGAAAAAAAGAACGAAAATACAAATCGAAGTTAACCAAGGGAGAAGAAACGAGAGAAATAATTATAAAGCAATAATAGCTTGATGTATAATAATAAAGTTTTTAATTATGGCTTTTGAAGTTTCACTAAAGAAGAAGAAAAAAAGTTAGAGATAGAAAGAAAGGAAGAAAGAAAGAAAGGAAAAAAAAATAAGAGATAAACAAAAAGAAGAAGATAAAGTATAATATATACAGCACGATTATAAGAATAAAGACGAGTGGGGAAAAGATTGATGGGGTAAGACTAAATGCGTTCACAACGAAAATGATTTTCATCCAGATGGAGAGAGAACGAGAGAGAGAGAGAGAGAGAGAGAGAGGGAGAAAGAGAAAGAGAGAGAGAGAGAGAGAGAGAGAGAGAGAGAGAAAAGAATAAGAGAAAAAGATACACATAAAAGAGTAAGAGTAAGAGAAAGAGAGATAGAAAGAGAGAGAGAGAGAGAGAGAGAGAGAGAGAGATCGCTCAGGAATGAAAAATTAACTTCCCGTTGCTTATCGTTATTTATAGTCTTCCTTCTTTCGTATCTCGAAGCGAAACTTTGCGATCGATACCGATGCGGTCGATAGTTTTGCGAAGGCGAACAAAAGAGAGAAAACGAAAGGTAGAGAAAGAGAAAGAAAAAGATAGATATAGAGATAGGGATAGAAAAAAAGAAAGAAAGAAACAGAAAGAGAAAGAGAAAGAGAGAGAGAAGTAGAAGAAAAAGAAGAAACGAAACAGAAGTTGAAGGAAGAAGAAAAGAAATGGAGGCTGAAATGCCCCCGGCATTTACCAATTTAGAAGGGGAAAAATTGCAGTGCAAAGTTTAGATAACAGAATGGAGCGCTCCTTCAAAACCGGTTTCGTCGCGGGGATCTGCACGAACGTGAAACGAGTTTAATCGGAAACACATGTTTAAATACGTACATGCGTGTGTGTGTGTGTGTGTGTGTGTGTGTGTGTGTGTATGCGTGTGTGCGTGTGTATATATATATTTTTTTTTCAGTTATTCACGAACACTCTTTTACCTTCGTTTTCATTCGCCTCGTATTTTTTCTTCCTTCCCCTCCCTCTCTACCATACCTCCCCTGGCCCTCTGATACAGGATTTAGCGATAAGTTAAAAAAGTAAGGAGAAAAACAAGAGAAAGAAAAGAAAACGATACATGCGAAGAATATTGTGCCAAGTCATTATGAGATTGAATGAAATTATTTACTTAATTACGATGATACGGAAAGATAACATTAATGATTAACTTAATATTTCCATATTTTCGTCGTCGTTCATTTTTATAATTATTGTCGAACGATCAACGCTTACGTATAATTATTCTTATTGATAATAATGATTTAAAAAGAACGAAAAGGAAAAAAAAGAAAAAGAAAGGACGTCTAAGTTATATCGATTAATTTGATTTTAGTAAGACGTAAAATTAATTACTATATACATGCGTTATTATTTCGATATTTTCGTAATCGATCTATCATTTCTATATCACCATAGTCGTACTAATATCTAGATATGTTTATTCTTATTGATAATAATGAATAAAAAAAAAAAAAAAAAAAAAAAAAAAAAAAAAAAAAAAAAAAAAAAAAACAAGAAAATGACGATCAAGTTATATCGATTACTTTTCAATTAATAAGACGACAAGTATTGTAATTTTATAAGATTGATTTTATAAGATTATGTACGAGTTCTGTATATGTTTATCTGTTCTGTATATATTATATGTTAGTTTATTAATTCTCTCTCTCTCTCTCTCTCTCTCTCTCTCTCTCTCTCTCTCTCTCTCTCTCTCTCTCTCTCTCCCTCTCGTTCATCAAATTCTATCGATCTCGTCGACAACTTCCTTCCGAGATCGTTCTCGGCGATCGTATAACGATTTCTCGTACACAACGTACTTAAGGAGGACATTCAACTCATTCTCCTCTTCCTCCTCCTCTTCTTCTTCTTCTCTATCTTCTTCTTCTTCTCTATCTTCTTCTTCTTCTCTATCTTCTTCTTTTTCTCCTTCTTTCTCATTCGTAGTCTTTCTCAGTCAGAAAGATGACAACGACAACAACAACGAGAACGACAACGACAGCAACAACGACGACGACACGGGCTATTCGAACAACGAGAAACGAATTTTATCGAATTTTACTTAGAACTTTGAATTATATCGAGCCCCTTGTTAAAACTCCTCCTTGTGATACTAGTCGCGATGGAATTTTTATTAACTCGCGAATCTATTCCACTCGAACGCGTTGATTTATTTGTTAAACTAAAAATAATTGAATTATTTTTACGTTTTGAAGTTAAAAAATATTTTTTTTTATGTAAAATTGCAAAACATTATGTTTCTTACTAACTCATGGACGTGGTATTATTAGCGATATACAATGTATATACATATTATTAATTAATTAATATTTTTTAATTAACTAAATGATTATTGAAGTATTTTTTAATTAATTAAATGATCATTGAAACGAACATTTTTGATTAATTAAATGATTACTGAAATGATATTTATTAATCAATTAAATGAATACTGAAATGATCGTCGACGAATGAAAAATGTAATTATGATGAAATTTTGGGAAACGTTAATTTACGATATAATTCAGAAAACAATTATCGTTGGATAATGTAATTTGATTATTTTGAAAACAACAACGTACGATGAAATTTTGTCGACATTTCTTCTCTTTTCTTTTTTATTTTTTCTCTTTTATTTATTTATTTATTTTTTTATGGCAGAATTAACAACAGAATTATTGTTGAATAACAAAATTTAATTGCAAACAATAATGTACCATGGAATTTCGTGAACATTTCTTTTTTAATGATATAATTAACGACGTAATTATCGTTGAATAATGAAATTTATATTGTACCACAAACAACAATAACGCACGATGAAATTTCGTAAACATTGCTTTATGGGATAATTAACAACGTAATTATCGTCGTATAATGAAATTTAATTATTCCCCGAACAATAATGTGCGATGAAATTTAATAAACAATTTCTTTATTTTATTTTGTTTTAATATAACATAATTAACACAGCTTAATTATTGTAAAACAATGAAATTTTGATTGTATCGAAAATAATAGAGTACGATGAAATTTTGTGAACATTGGTTTTTTCTTTTTTGTTATAACGTAATCCAACGACGGCGTAATTGAATAATGAAACTTCATTATTTTACGAAGGATATATCAAATTTGGACAAATCAATATTTTTTTTAACGTTAACTTAAGGAATTTAAAAAAAAAATGAAGAAAATGAAGAAAAATATTTTGTTGAGAAAAAACGTTTCTCGCGTTATTTATTTCACGTTAGATATGTACAATGATTGAAATCGCTCATGTAAAAGCGAGCCGAAGCGTCGATCGACTGCGATAAATGTTGTACGCCGCGTTTATAAAAATGAAAGCGAAACTACGAAAGTATATATATATCATATACATATATATACATACATACATACATACATACATACATACATACATACATACATGCATACATACATGCATACATACATGCATACATACATGCATACATACATACATACATACATACATACATACATACATATATATATATATATATATATATATATATATATATATATGCAGCGTATAGCGTATAGAAGTATAATCGATGCTTAGGAAACATCGTGATCTCTAATTATGTGGTTGGAAATTAAACCAACGAGCCTTTTATCCGATAGCTTTAATTAAAATTTTCGCATTGAACGAAAGTACTCTTTCGTTTCTCTTATCACTTCTTTTTCTTTCTTTTCTTTTCGTTCCGTCTTTTTCTTCTTTTATTTTATTTTATATTTCTTTATTTAATTATCATTATTAATAGGGCAGTTGATTTTTAGGTAACATTTATATGCAATTATTTTCTAATTGTTTATTGCAATTATTATTTCTTTCTTCTCCTCCTTCTCCTCCTTCTCATCCTCCCACTCCCTCACCTCCTCTTCTTTGTCCTTACTAGCATTATACGAATATTGTACTTTAATAACAATACAAATATTTCTTTTATTCTCAAGGCGAGAGAGAGAGAGAGAGAAAGAGAGAAAGAGAGAGAAAGAGAGAGAGAGAGAGAGAGAGAGAGAGAGAGAGAGTAAATTAAAATTATCCATTCAAGAATTAATTAAAATTTTATGTCAAACACGCTTGTGGGCTTGCAAAATTACAACAACCTATTTAATATTTAATACGAATTAATGCACAACGGAACGTATGTATGCAACCACGAGTTTTTAAGTATTCTTTTTTTTTATCTCTTTTCCCTCCCCTGCACAGATGAAATTTCGTTAATAAACAATTAACGACGATATATAATATTCCATGTTTAATATTTATTTATAAACGTTAATTGGTTTTAATATTTTGTTTACTTATAAACTTCATAAAAGGGAAAAAAAGAAAAATAAAAACAAATCATCCATTAACGAGTTAAAAATTCCTTCCGATCGATTTGACTATGTGATTATACATAAATGATCGTAAAACGATATACGCGTTTTTCTTCCTTCTACACGCAGAACACACAACGTGCTTTTTTAAAATTCAAAGTGTGACGTAGGTATTTCGTTAAAAGGCATCGGTCACGATCATCCTTTGAAATAATTTACGATGACAACTATCACGAGATAGCTTTGAATTCGAATCGATTTCTACGACGATTTGTTCAATCGTGGAAATGAAAATGAAAAAAAAAAAATAAAAAAGAAAACCGAAATACTATACAATCCTGATTATCATTAATAATAATAATAATTATAATAATAATAATAATAATAATAATAATAATAATAATAATAATAATAACATTCAATATATCAGCATAATAATATCGATTATAACATAATAATATCGATTCAAAGATTGTCATTGTTATTATTATTGTTGTTGTTGTTGTTGTTGTTATTACTATTATTATTATTATTATTATTATTATTATTATTATTATTATTATTATTATTATTATTATTATTATGACTATTATTATAATTATGATTATTATTATTACTATTATTATCGTTAGAAAATCGAAGGATTGGAGGCTTATTAATAGAATGAGGCCAAAAAAATTGTAGCTTTTTTAATTATTCGAGAAAATCGTAGAGAGATTCGTTAAAGTCCGCATGGTAAATCAATTTAACGCCACTTAACGAGCCGTTTTAATTACATCACGTCGTACATGAACGATAATATTGGTCGAAGTCTGAAAAATTTCTCTCTCTCTTTCTCTTTCACTTTTTTCTCTCTGCTATCTGTCTCTTTCTCTCTCTCTCTCTCTCTCTCTCTCTCTCTTTTCTCATAAAAGCCACGATAGAGAAGCTCACCTATGAGATCGGATAAAAATCAATTATGACTCTGCTTCTAAAAATAATAATATCGCACCTCCGACACGGCATACAACGTTGGCTACCTCGTCTCTCCGTGTTTATTAAACTTCGAGAGATACGTTAAAGTGCATCGTGAAAGTTTCGCGATCGCCTACTTCGTTGCTTCGCCGTTATCGTGTACGAGAAAATTAATTAGAGAGAGAGAAAGAGCGAGAGCGAGAACGAGAACAGGAGCGAGATAGAAACACGGAGAGAGAGAGAGAGAGAGAGAGGGAGAGAGGGAGAGGGAGAGAAGGAGAGAGACGGAGAGAGATAAAGATAAAAAAAAAAATATAAGAAAAATAAAAAGAAAAAGAACAGGAACAAGAACGAGAACGAGAATAAGAAAAAGTATGAGCACGAGTAAGTTGGAAAAAACAATTTCTAGTTTTTCCCCTTTCTCCTTCTCCTCTTCTTCTCTCCTCTTCCTCTTATCCATTCTTTCCGCTAACCCACCCCTCCTCATCTCTTCCTTTTAAAACGAAGAGAATAAATTCAAACGCCGTTTTAAAGCCAGCAATCCGAATAAAGCATTCTCTCGCCCAGCAGAAACCCCGTTCCTCTCTCCCCTTACCGTTGCCTTCGTCATCACCCCCACCCACGTCCCAGCACCTCCCATCTTCCCCCCCTACATCTCCCTTCTCCTCGATAGTCCGCGAAGAGATGTGAATCGAACTTTCCATTCAGTCGGGTTCATCAATCACGTCAATTACACGCGACGCACTGTCGATTCGCGATATCCAACATCGTCGTCGTCGTCGTCGTCGTCGTCGTCGTCGTCGTCGTCGTCGTCGTCGTCGTCGTTGTAGTTGTAGTTGTCGTCCGTTGTCGTCATCATGTATAAGAACCGGAAAAAGATATTATAACAAAGAGTATCGCGCAACGAACGCCTACGAGACCAAATTCAAGACGAATTAATATGTATTGTACATTTTGATTTATTTCGATCGATCGAAGATCAATCGAAGCGATGATAGATAATAGATAATTTCTACGTATATCGTACAATATTATTATTATTATTATTTTTATCATCATCATCATCATCATCATCATCATCATCATCATCATCATCATCATCATCATCATCATCACCACCATCAACCATCACCACTACCATAATTATCATCATTAATCTTCATCATCATCATTATTAATATTAATATTATTATTAATATTATTATTAATTGTATTATTATTAATTGTATTATTATTAATTGTATTATTATTATTATTAATCGTATTTTTTTTCAGACGTCTATAATTAGGAATAAGAGAATACGCGGACCGTATTTTTTCTATGTGTGCTTTCCCTATGGCCGTTTGTTTATCGAGTATTTAGGAATTTCCTTCGCTTGCGCATTGCGCATGTATCGAGGGTTACTTCGATTTTCGTAGACGTATGTATGTGTTGGGTGTAATAGTAAATGTATGGTTATATTGACGAATTTTATGCGATATGACTCCTGTAATTGATAATACGATCGGAATTGTTTCAACTTTATTGTTAGTATTATTATTATGTTATTATTATTATTAATTATTATTAATTATTATTGTTATTATTATTATTATTATTATTATTATTATTAGTAGTAGTAGTAGTAGTAGTAGTAGTAGCAAAATTATTATTATTAAAATAAATGGATCTAGAACATTTTCCAAACGAATAAATTTGTAAATAATTCTACTCAAAGAATATTGTATCCTTCATGTAAATGAGAAGGATATACTTATTCTCTCTTCTCTTTTTTCTCTTTCGATATATGTATGTTATTACGTGGTAAACGGTCTAATGAAATCGTATACAGAGTGATCTTAATTGACGATATTTTTTCGACGATACGTAGGCAACCCTAAAATTTCAGACTGAAACATACGGTTGATTCAAAGGGGTTGATCTGTAATATCCTTTTCGATCCCTTATTTTTCAAGAGTAGGGTTTTTGTTCTCACGCATCGTATTGAATTTTCCCCTAACTATTCTCTCTCTCTTTCTCATTCTATCTTTCTCTCTCAGCATATATGTATGTGTGAGTGTGTCTGTGTTAGATATTAATTAATCACTTTGATTCAAGATATAACCGACGTTGATAGAGTATTATTTTCTGCTTTTTTTTTTTCCTGTTTCTTCTTCTGTTTTTTTCTTTCTCTTTCTCTTATTCTTCTTCCTCCTCCCTTATTTTAATAATACAATTTAATTAAACGTTTACGATAAATCACGAGACGAATGTTGTCCGATAATCTAGACGTTAATGATATTAAAAGGAAAAGAAAAATTCGATTATTCTAGGTTAGTTCTTTTTTTTATCTGTTTTTTTTTCACACTAAGTTATAAAGATAATATCGGGCCTGGGTAACCCGAGAAAGTGAGTAGTCGTATCTGTGTGTGCTATGTTACAGTTTTACGAGTCTTTCATAGAGACTAAGGAAAGATCGAAATGGAAAGAAAGTAGAACACGACGTTGAGCCAGTGTTGATAGCGGCGTTCCGACGCCAATAGTGCTGGTAATGGCAAAGAGAAGATAAGAGGGTGGGGATTGGAGGGGGTGGGAGGCTGTTCGGATGCATCGAAGTATAAAATAGACTGTGTCTCGTAAAAAGAAAAAAAAAAGAAAAGAAAAAAGCTCACAGGTATAAAACTTCAAAAGATTAGGATCGTGTATTCCTTTCATTTGAATATAATAGAAAAAGAAATTTGTTTTTTCTTTCAATTTATTTATACTGTATTCTTAAGGTTACATATACATACGTACGTACTAAAGTATAGTATATACGTCTATGTACGTACGTATATAATATGTGTGCATATATGTATGTATGTATGTATGTTGTATGTATGTATGTATATTGATGAAAGACAAAGAAAGACGATGACATTTTATAATATTTTCTTATTTTTCTATTGCAGTAATAAATTTTAACGAATCAGAAAAAAGAAACAAGAAAAAGCAATTCATTTTAGATTTATATCAATGATAGGAGCGATAAGACCGAGTCTGAATTAACGAACCATTTGTTTACCGGCGGAGATCGATATGGTAGAAAGCCTCTTTTATCCGTCGAGTTTGCGCGTCCTTACAATGGAAACAGAGAAGGGGAGAAGAACATGCGCAGAAGAGTCCCTTTCCAGCATATAATTCGACAAAAGAAGCGGGAATAAAGTAAGTTAAGGGTCACCTCGACAAATTAGAACCGACGTACATATTCTCTCTCTCTCTCTCTCTCTCTCTCTCTCTCTCTCTCTCTCTCTCTCTCTCTCTCTGCGTGTATGTGTGTTTCTTTCTTTTTCTCTCGTTCGTACGCGAGATTGCCTTTTAATAACAACCCCCACACCAGTCTCTTACGCCTCGGATATCCAAGGTAAACCCCCACTGCGTTATATAAAAGAGAGGGAGAGAGAGAGAGAGAGAGAGGTAGAGAGGGAGAGAGAGTTCTATATATATATATATAAATATATATAGGGTGGAGTATCTAATTTGATCACATTCATTTTTCTTTCTTTCTTCTTTTGCAAATACGTATTTTATAAACTTCCAAATAAAATAAGAATTTTACAAAAGTGTATATATATATTTATGTATGTATGTATGTATGTATGTGTGTATGTATGCATATTCGATTCGTACTATTCGCTAATAAATTATGCGTGACAGAAAGTTATATGAATTTCTTGCCACCCATTTTGTAAAACCATGCTGTATATATATATATATATATATATATATATATATGTATGTATGTATGTATGTATGTATGTATATATGTATGTATGGATGGATGTGTATATAGAACGTGAATCTTGATATCTCGAGCGAGAGGAATTTTATTAATATTCTATATATAGTTATATTAAAATCGATTATACGACGAAGCGCACTGTGTTATATTAGCTCTCCTCTAATAATAAAGTAAAGGTAAAATGAAAAATGAATAATGATTTTAATTGACGATGATGAGTTTGAATAAAACGAGTTTGAAAACGTGAAATAAAGATTAATAATAATAATAATGACAAAAAAATAATAACAAGAATAATACGAAAAAAGCACCTCTCCATCGACTATATACAGAAAGGATTTCAAACGTTGAAAACGTAAAACGAATATTAATAATAATAATAATGATAACAATAATAACAATAATATGAAAAAATAGCCCCTTTGTCGATTAAATACATAAACGATATCAAACATTGTAAAAAGGCCGAATGAATATTAATAATAATATTAATAATAATAATACAGAAGGGAAAATAATAGAAATTAACGTCCCACCGTCGATTATATCGGGAAACGATTTCAAACGTTGAAAATATAAAATAAACACCGATAATAATAATAGTAATAATAATTCGAAAAAGGAAGAAAAAAAAATCGATAACACGTTTTTATCGATTATATCAGGAAACGATTTGAAACATTATTTGCGCTAGGTTCAATGGAAAAAAGAGATAAAATCGATGATAGTAATAAGATCGATATATCGAAAAAGGATTCTATTTTGCTCACCTCTCCGTGGGTATCCCTACGACCGTCCGGGGTGTTCTCCGGAAGGAAATAGAGCCGTAACGATGCCAACGGTTGATTCGGTCCACGGCTGTCCATCCAAAGTAACTGAAGCTCACCGATACTTACGAGATCGGCGTCGCTCCAAAGTTTCGTCAGGAAAAAATTGCCGAGTCGAAGGACTCGTCCATTTCCTATCCTAACGGCTTTGTAGAACGTATAAGGGCCATGGCTGAAGCAAGCACCGCCCAACAACTGAAAATACAGATCGAGGTTCTTTACTCAATGCTCATTATTACCAATACCATCACTAATCATCATCACCACCATCACCACCACCATCACCACCATCACCACCACCACTCTCACCATCATCATCATCATCATCATTACAATCAAATATTCATAAATGAATATTTTGTACTATATTATTTTATATAATTTTGAATTTTATATTTTACTATTTTATATAATTTTGTATTTTATATCTTATATTTTATATAGTTTTGCATAGTATATTTTATATTATACATTTAATATCTTAGGAGTATATTAACTTTTATATATTTAACGACCGACGACGACGTGTTAAAGTTCTGTCATGTACGAGATCATAAAAAAATTCTCTTCACAATCCACTCCCGCCTCCGAACTTCCTTTCATAAAGTTTTATTAATTACAATTGCTTTTATTCGTTCGTTCGTTCGTTCGTTCGTTCATTTTCTTTTTAACACTGCCAATCCGTATTAAACTATCTTATTTTTTTCAACGTTAATTACAACGTTTCGTTATCAAAATGTTAATGTTTCTGATTGTATGTTAAATAAATTTGTACGTTAAATATATTTAAAAAAATATACTTATTATCATACGATCTGATTACGATCGAAAAGTAATTTTCTCATGTATCATAGTATGTATATAACTTTGTAATATCGAATTCGTATGTCTATTTGTAGATAAATCATACGAGATAATACCTTATCATTGTCATTTTCATATTGGGGGA
>OU426858.1:1446872-1471872 GCA_911387685.1 Dolichovespula media
TCTATAGTATATTATTCATTTGTGGGATTAAAATTAAAACAAACAAAACAAAAATAAGAGGGAACGAGAAAAAGAAAAACTAAATAAATAAATAAGAAAAATAAAAGAATCATGACAATAATAAATAAAAAAAAAAAAAAAAAAAATAAGTAACAAAAACAAAACAAAATAAAATAAAATGAGATAAACTAAATGATATCGAAATCAATTAAATATATGCTACGGTTGATAATAATTCCTATGATAGTTATAATGAAATTCGTTCAACTCAATTAAAATGGGACATCCCGTACACGTACCATCGAGATTATTACTATTTCCCATATATCTATTATAGACAATGACGACGATCGATGCGTAACGAGTTATTATTGCACACCAACTATGTATCTATGCATCTATGTATCTGTCTATCTAACTATCTATCTACTTATCTATCTATGTATGTATGATGTATGTAGATACGACATTAACCTCACAGTCGATGTCGTCTTCGTTCTGCAATTCGATCATCTATTCGCACGCTTGAAAATAATAGAATTACGAGGGCTCGAGTCGATCGACCGTGGGAGAATCGTTCTTAAATATCAAATCCAGCGTTACGAGATGAGGACGTCGACTCCGGAGAAATGTTGTCGCTTTTGTCGAGGGACCGATCCTCGCGAATAATTTCTCGAACGATTACATTCCGGATTTGTCGTGAGAAAAGGGACTGATAATAATAATGCAAAAATAAAAATAAAAATAAAAACAAATGAAAATTAAAAGAAAAATTAAAAGGATAAATGACGATTGAAAATGAAGAAACGAAAAGAAAAAAAGAAAAGGAAGGAAAAGCAAAAAAAGAGAGAAAATAGAAACGAAATATAAAAGGAGAAATAGAGACAGCACGAATTCGTCGAGGTGGATTAAAAAAGCGTTGTTTATTATTTTTATAAAAACATTACGTACGATAATAAAGGACAGAGAAAGAGAAAGAGAAAGAGAGAGAGAGAGAGAGAGAGAGAGAGAGACAGACAGACAGAGAATAAGAGAAAAAGATGAAGAGAGAGAGAGAGAGAGAGAGAGAGAGAAACATGGAGTGAGTTTCTTTGCCGTTGAAAATAATTCGTGATTCGATAATACAAATGTTTATTACCCACGCGATAAAAAGTTCCACAAACGAAAGGCCAAACGAACCGTGCACAAGAGCGAGGTACAGTCAGCCTCACAATTTTCTCCTAACTCGTAAGATATTTGCTAGGGAAAGCCATCCTAATCATTCATCCCTACCTCTTACTTTTTACCCGTTCCTCCCCACCACCATCATCATCATCATCATTATCATCATAACCGCAATCATACATTTCTTTCTTTTCCTTCTTTTTTTTTCTTTATATATATTATTATTATATATTTATCTAATAATAATAATAATGATGATGATAATGATGATGATGATGGTAATGATGATTATAAAATATATAATATTTATATACATATATTAATTGCATATATATATTATAATTTTATATATATTATATATTTTATAAATCAATTATGCACATATATATAATTTTTTATTTATATGATTGTTTTCTTTCTATCTCTTTTTTCTATTTCTTATATATATATATATATATATATATATATATATATATATATATATATATATATATATATATATATATATATATATATATCACACAAACATGCGCGCGCACACACACACACATACATATGCATGAATATATGTATGTTTTTCTTCATATTTTTTTTTCCTTCTTTTTCTACTCAAGATTCAACCGTCAACATGCGTGATTAACGAAGCGCGCGAGAGCTTCGTAATGCAATTCTGAATAGTTTTCCACGTACACGCGCTAACTTCGAGAGAAGAATTATTGTACGTGAGCGGCCAATTACATGAACGTGTACGCTCGGAATAAACACCCGTCGACTTTTTATATATATATATATATACACATGTCGCAATAATACGTATGCACGATAATACACAACATATTAACGATTCATTGACTAATACGAATGCGTTTTTAGTTAGTTCATAAAAAAATATGTCGATAAAAAAAGTGAACTTAGATGTTTCATTATACTCTCTGATATCCTATTGTTTTAATAAATTTTATTTCTCTTTGTCTTTCTTTTTCCCCTTCCTTTTTTTTTTCATACGATTATTGAATTATGAACTGATCAAAATTTACTTTTCAATAAATCATTCGACGTATCAGAAAAATATATAATTACGCGTAATTAATAATCATAATTAAATCGTATTAATCGTTTGAAGATCCGACGTAGAAGAATTACTGATAAAAATCTTCGATACGTTCCTCTCTTTTTAGAAAAAATAAAAATCTAAATTTATTCAAATTGCATGAATAAATGATTTCATATTAATCTCCGGTTTTAATACAATCAGTGGTAAAAGTGGATTTCAAATTCGTACGTCGAGTCGGACGATTTAAAAATTTTAATATTAACGATAAATGTGAGGGTGGTGCAAAAAGAAAGAAAGAAGAAAGAAGAGAAAACGAAAAGAGATCGAAAAGAAAAAGAAAAAGAAAAAAAATGGGAAAAGAAAAAGAAGAAAAAGGGAAAAGAAAAAGAAAAGAAAAAGAAAATTAAATCCGATATTTTAGCGAACGAAGAAAAAGAAGAGGAAGAAAGGTAAGGGGCGGGGAATGAGGTCTTGGGAAAAATACCAATAATTTGAAAAAGATATGAAAAACTTATGGAGCTGACTGTACGGGCGTCTGCTTTGCAGAGCGAGGAGCTTGTCCATTACTTCCTTTGCTTTATTTATCCGGCCGATTTAAAATTGAACGGATTTCGAGGTAGAAGCGACATGAAAGGAAACGAAAATATATATGTTTTCTAACGCTCATTCTTTTTTCGAGAGATAGAAATCGTTCTTAAGCATCAACTCCGTTAGAGAGATAGACGGAGTTTCATAAATTAACATTACAGTAAAAAAGGGAAATAAAATATAAAGTAAAATAAGAAGTAAAATAAAAATTAAATAAATAAAAATGAAATGAAAATAAATAAAAATAAATAAATAAAAGAAAAGTAAAGGAAATGGGAAGAAAGAGGGAGAAAGAAAAGAGAGAGAGAGGGGGGGGGTGAGAGGAGAATAAATAAAAAACCATAAACGTAATAATCGAAATAAATGAAACTATCTTCCTCCTAGAATAAAGGATGATTTTAACGAAAGAGGAAAAAAAAGGGGGGAAAAAGAGAGGAAAATAAAAGAAAGAAAGAAGCAAACAAACAAAAAGCATAACCATTTCGATGTAGAATAAAGGACAAACAGAAAAGGTTAAATAAAATCTTCAAGAATATGAGAGAACTACAAAATTAAATATCGTTCTATTAGATATACTTATATACTCCTTATGTGATGTCTATATATATATATATATATATATAAACATGTATATAAGCGCGACCGCGCAAACGTATGATATCGATTAGGTAAGCGTTGCACAAGTATCGGAATATCTACTGGCAAGAGATAGCATCTCGTTTCCTTTGATCGAAATTGATCGTAACACACACACACACATATATATATATACACAATATATATAAATAAATAAATATATATATATATATCCACACACACATATATAATGATAAGTGAAATCTCCGAGTACTTTCTCATTGTTTGCTTTTCTAATTACTGACAAAAAGATAATTTCTTACGATAATAGAACGGATTTATCGTTATTAAATATTGAAACGAATTATTCATGAGGACGAAATAGAAGACGAGGAATAATAAGAATAAAAAAGACGAATAAGAAGTATCAGAAGAAGAAGAAGAAGAAGAAGAAGAAGAAGAAGAAGATTAAGAAGAATAAGAAGAACAAGAAGAAGAAGAAGAACAAGAATAAGATGATGAAGAAGAAGAAGAAGAAGAAGAAGACGAGAAAAACGAATAGTAAACACACGTGCGCTCGTCCAATCGAAACCTGTATGTATGTATAACATTCATATATGTGTATGTACATATGTAGTATGCATATATGATGTACGTACGTATGTGTTATATGTATGTATATATGCACTTACAAACATTACATAATGAAATCAATAGAATCAAATATGGTAGACAGTAGCCTTCGGTTGAGAGCCCCTGCCATAACTATTTCCAATGTTTTAAGGGTACAGTCGCGGTCAAGAGTGCGAGAGCCGGTCAAGAAGACGGGACACACCGAGGGCCACCCAATGGTATTTATAGCGTTAATCTCGTTCCACAGCACAGCTGCATTCTCTGCAAAACTCCCCCCCCTTTTCACTCTTTCTCTCTCACTCACTAACTCTCTCTCTCTCACTTACTAACTCTTTCTCTCTCTCTCTCTTTCTCTCTCGCTTGTTCACTCACTCACTCAGCCCTCTTCCTCCTTCCACTCCTAACCCCCACCCCACCACTACCACTTCATTCTCCCTCTCCGGCGGCCATTGATATCACGTTTACATCTACGATGTTTTCTTTCCCTTTTATATTTCTTTTTTTTTCTTCTTTCGTACAAGAGTGGAGGGGGTGAGGGGATTTTTGTTTTTCTTTTTCTCGTCTTTTTTCTTTCTTTTTTCTATTTTGTTTTTCGAAGATAGGTGGGATGGGGGAAGTCCTTTTTTTCTCTTAAGCTCACGAAGAAGACTACTACTACTACTACTACTACTACACTACTACTACTACTCTACGACGACGACACGACGACGACGACTACATGTCTTCCCTTCTCGAGCTATCGATTTTTTTCTTTCTTTCTTTCCTTCCTACCTTCTTTCTTTCCTTCCTTTTTTCTATTTCTTTTCTTTTTGCCCTTTTGCTTTCGTTCCCCACGAGAAAACAAAATGTTTTATTTCATTAACGAAGTCGAAGATATATACATACGTTTGTATGCGTAAGCGTGTATATAAATAAGTACTTACGTACGTACGTATATACGTATATACGTATTTATATATTTATAATATTTTGTATATGTACGGTGTGTGTGTGTGTGTGTGTGTGTGTATATACATGTTGATCGAGAAGGGCTGAAAAAAAATCTTGTTGAAGACTTTTTTCTTTTTCGCGATAGACCTTAACTCTTAATAAAGGAAAGAGAGAGAGAGAGAGAGAGAGAGAGAGAGACAGATAGAGAGTGTGAAAGAGATAGATAGATAGATAGAAAGGGAGAAAGAGAGATGAGAGAGAGAGAGAGAGAGAGAGAGAGAGAGAGAAAATAAACCACATAAAGTTTTAAGAGCTCCCGTCGTATTAAAGAATATTATACTCGGTCGCGATGAAATCTTTCGCAAGTACCACCGGTTATAATGCGAAATACGTAAAAGAGTCCTTCCTTTGGCGCATATAATGTGCGACGTGAGTCGATGAATTTACGAGCAGAGTCAGGGTGGTGGTGGTGGTGGTGGTGGTGATGGAGATTCGGAAGGTGTGGGGGGAGAAGAGATGGGGAGGGAGAGAAAGAGAGGGAGAGAGTGGGTATTCTCGACTCATTCATTATCATTCTTTGGCGACCGTTGAATAAGAGAGAAAGAAAGGGAGAAAGAGAGAGAATGATGAATGGCGGGGTGGAAGGGAGAACGGGGTGATGGTAAAGAAGAAAATGAAGAGGAAGAAGAAAAAGAAGTAGAAGAAGAAAAAGACGTGGAAGAAGAAGAAAATGAAGACAAAGAAGAAGAAGAAGAAAATGAAGATGAAGAAGAAGAAGAAGAAGAAGAAGAAGAAGAGAGCGATGAAAGATGAGGGTGTGGGAAAAGTAATAAGTTTATTTATTCGCGAATGAGATCTCGAAGAATGTCAAGGTAATAAAAGCAACGAAAGAAAGATGAGAAATGTGGGCCAACACTCGATACGACCAACACCCCATCCTTTTCTTTCATTCTCTCTCTCTCTCTCTCTCTCTCTCTCTCTCTCTCTCTCTCTTTCTCCACCTATCTCTCTCTCTCTCTGACAACATCCTCCGTTTCGTCTTGGTGTTTCCCTTTGAAGGTAAAAGAAAAAGAAAACGACAAAAAGGAAACAGAAAAAAAAATATAGAAAAAAAGAAAAAAAATAATAAAAAAGGAAGAGAAAAAAAATATCCCATACGTTCTCGACTTGTATCTTAAAAAGAAATCTCCTATAAATCATCATTCTTATGAGATGAATAGTCACATAACGTGAAAACGAAGTAAGTAAGGATTCATATTGGGATTATGTATCTTTAACGTTATTATGGCTATTATATATATATATATATATATCGACGAATTTTCTTCGCCCTCTTCTTTTTACTTTTTTTCTTCTTCCTTTTTTTTTCTTCAGAATTCCCATTAAAAGTAAAATATAAAGAAATCGTGAAGGGGGGAATGATCCAATCCGTTTCTTTCCCATACACCCTGCGCCTCTATCGTTTCTCCCATTTTGAACATTTAATGTACGGTCTTAGTTCTTTTCCCTTCTCATTCTCTCTTCCCCCTCCTCTCTCTCTCTCTCTTTTTCTTTCACTTGAAATACTCGCAGATCTTCCTAGGTCATAAAAAGAGGAAGAATCTTTCGTTGGATGAAACGATCGTATTTTAGTAAGTCGGTGGTTTCGAAAAGGGATAAGTTGATCACCGATGAAAGCAAAAAAAGAAAGAGAAAAAAATATAAAGAAAAATAAAAAGATAGAAGAAGGAGAAAAAGGAAAAGAGAAAAAAATAATCAGCAGCCGGAGGAGGAGGAGGATGAGGATGAGGAGGTGGCAGAGTAGGAGGAGTGAGAAAGAAAAGTAACAGAGGGATTGAAAAAAAGAGGAAAGAAAAAAAGAAGAAAAATAAAAAGGAATAAGATATATAGGCCAGTGACTTTCCTTTATAGCTTTTCCTCTCTATCTCTCTCTAGTATCTTCCAACATCATTATATTGCTTCAGCCACGTTTGTAATCGCATATACACCAGAGAAGCAATCGAGTTCTCTCTCTCTCTCTCTTTCTCTCTCTCTTTCTCTCTATCTATCTATCTATCTTTATCTCTCTGTTTTTCTATCTCTCTTTCCCGATTCGAACAACGCGTCTCTCTTTCCAATGACGCGTTCTCCCACAAACAGTATCCTCCATCTCTCTCTCTGTCTCCCCCCATATCTCCCCACTCTCACTAGCTCGCTCTCGCTCTCTCTCTCTCTCTCTCTATCTCTCTCTCTTTCTCCCTCTCTCCCGCACATACAAGCATCCTCTTCGTCTCGACAGTGGAGTCGGAATGAGTTTTACTAACCATCCTAAGGTCGTCGTCACAATGCACGAAAGAATTTCAAATGATTTGTAGTTACTGTCAGCGTCATATTTTACGTACTCCACGTATCTATGCATTAATGCAAGTTTGAAGAAAAAATGTAAACAAAATGTAAAAAAAAAAAAAAAAAAAAGAAAGACAGAAAACAGATAAAAATTTTGTTTTTAAATAAATACATAAATAATGATAAAATTAACAAATACGGAAGCCAAAGTGGCTTCGAGTTGAAAATGGATACTTAGATACGTGCAAAATGACAATGTAAACAGTAAGTTCAAGAGAGGGGGTACTCAAAGTTATTGAAGGAGTCGTATAGTATCTAAACGTTGATAGAGATTCATCTTCATCTCTCTCTCTCTCTCTCTCTCTCTCTCTCTCTCTCTCTCTCTCTTTCTCTTTCACACACATACGCAACTTCTTCCTTTCGATTTAAAACGACATTCGTGAGAAGCAACTCGAGGTAAACGAACGAGCTAGTTGGTAGCATTCGACCGCGTCAAAGAGAGGAGAAGAAGAAGAGAAAAGTAACTATGTTGGAGAAGGGTGAGGAGGAGGAGGAGGATGAGGAGGAGGAGGAGAAGAAGAAGAAGAAGAAAAGATGAAAAAGAAGAAAAAGAATAAAAAGAATAAGAAGAAGAAAGATGAGAAGAAGGAGATGGAGATAGAAATGGAGGTGGAGATGGAGATGAAGGTGGAGGTGGAGGTGGGAAAGGAGGAGGACAAGGTGGAGAAAGGTCTTCGTGTGAGGGGACCTTTAAACTGTGCCGTGCCATGCACGTGCACACAGAGAGATTGAGGAAGCATAGGGACTTTCTCGTGCGTGTTTCCCTCGCGTGCATGTATGTACGAATACACATCACACACACGTATTTATATAAGTCTACATATGTATGAGAGAATGAGAGAGGAGAGAGAGAGAGAGAGAGAGATGTAAAAGCCAGTGAAAAGAACTTGTGTGTATGAAACGTGTGTGTTCCAATCATAAGCACACACACACACACACGCGTGCGCGCGCGTATCCGATCGTGTGTCCATGTGTGGGTGTGGTGAGAGAATGTGTATAACGTGTCGGACTCACCCCTATCACACACACGTAAGGAAAAGCGAACGCACTCGATATACATGGTACTATACATGGAATCCGACTCAGGTACTTACGTTACACGGCTCTCGCACATTGATGTTGTGTGTATATTGTGTGTGTGTGTGTGTGTGTGTGTGTGTGTGTGTGTGTGTGTGTGTGTGTGTGAGAGAGAAGGAAGGAGGGAGGGAGACACTTGACTCGACGGCAAGCAACACCTCGCAAAGCACTTAGCCGTCGTTCAAAGATTTCATTTAAAGTCTCTCGAAGAACTACTCTCCGTGAGGATAAACCTCCGAAAAAAGTGCGTAACCTCCCTCCCCCCTTCCCACCTTCATCTACATTTAACTCTATCCATCTTTTTTCTTATTTACATTGTATATCCTTTTCCGCGTTAGTTTCTTTTCTCTTGACCTTCCATCCTATCGCACCCCTCCAACCCCAGTACCAACACAACACCTATTCCTTATTCCCTTTACCCCGACCACCATGATTCTTCTCTCTTGCCCTTCGCACTTCCCTCGTTTATCACTATTTTCTGTCTTCTTCCTCTTCCTCTTCTTCTCCTTCTTCCTCTTCTTCTTGTTCTTCCTCATCCTCATCCTCCCTCTCGTTTCCATCCACCGAGAGAAGCCTAAAATCGTTTTCTCCTGGCTCGTTATTATCCGGTCTGAGAGGTCATTATCATTATTATTCCCGCGAAAAAGATTCCCCTTTAGAAGAAGACAACGGAAGAGGAGTTTATCGGCGATAAAGGATATTTTCAGAGTGACTGATAACTTCCTATGATTTTTTCTCTTTCTATCTTTCTCTCTCTTCTTCTCCTCCCTTTTCCTTCTCTTTTTCTTTCTCTTCCTCCTTCCCCCCTTTTCTTTTTATTTCTTCTTCTTCTTCCCCCCCTTCTTTTCCTTCCTCTTTTCTTTTTATTTCTTATTCCTTTTCTTTCTCCTTCCCCCTTTCTTTTTATTTTTCTTTTACCTCTTTTTTTTTTTTAATTTCTTTTTTTCTTCTTTTTCTTCCTCATGTTCTTCTTCTTCGAAGGATAAACCTCCCCTCCTCCTCCTTGAAAAATCCAATCCTATCCTCTACGTTCCCCCTGTTCTCCTACCTACCTCTCCTCCTCTTATCCTCCTCCTCCTCCTCCCCCCTTCGCCCTCCTCCCTTTTTTCTTCTCTCTTTTAATCAGAAATCACCTTCCAAGTTGGCTCCCAAAATGGAACCGGTTTTGGGAACGTAAATTCGGGACGCTCCGCATAGCTTCTCTCTCACAAGCGAGCTCCCTTTGGAAATGATCGCTGTTTAGTTGCTTATTTATCACGAGCGAGAGAAGAAACGCGCTAAATGTGCAATTTTTCTTTCCCTTTCTTTTTTACTTCTACTTCCTTTTCTTTTCCTTTCCTTTCTTTTCTTTTCTTTTCTTTCCTGTCCGTTTTGTTTTTCATATTGTTTGATTGATTCTTTCTTGCCGTTCCTTTTCCTTCTTTTTTTTCATTTAATTTATTTTATATATATAAATGTATATTTTTTTTCTCTTTTTCTTGTTTCTTTTTTCTCTTCTTTTCTTTTTACTTCCGTTTTTTTTTTTTTTTTTTAAATTAACACGATCTCGAATGAGAGAGAGAGAGATAAGTTTTTAATGGCATCGTTAAGGGGCATAAATAAAAAAAAAAAAAAATAGAAAAGAAAGGAGAGAGAAAGAAAGAAAGAAAGAAAGAAAGATAAAAATCCACTCCGTACAACTCGAATAACATTTAATACACCAGATCGATTTTTCTAGAGTACTCTCGCAAACAACTCGCGACTAACTTATTAGTCAGCCATATTGCGAAACTGAAAGCCCGCTAATTACGAATCGGCTACTTTTTCTTTGAAAGGCACGGCCGGCTCTTCAATGAAACTACAATATCGAGAGTTAAATACCTTTACGTGCGATAATCCATGCGTAAGGAACAGTGAATTAAAAGCAAAAACGAACGATGCCAAAAGAACGAAATGGCGATGAGAGAGAGAGAGAGAGAGAGAGAGAGAGAGAGAGAGAGAGAGCTCTCAAAGGTGCGGGGAGAGAGAGAACATAGGAGGGAAAGGAGAGGGGTGAGGATAAGGGGAAGAGGACAAGGAAATAACGTGCGAGTGATTAATCGCGGCCATCGTCGCGCGTGACTCGCTCTTGCACGGATAATACAGCTCGTACACTTATGACTGAAAGAAAGAATGAGAGAAAATGAGGGGAAGAGAGAGAGAGAGAGAGAGAGAGAGAGAGAGAGAGAGAGAGAGAGAGAGAGAGATGGAAAGAAAGAAATAAAAGGGAGAGAAAGAAGTACCTACACACAAGTTCCTCGCTCGTCGAAACGACGCCGATCGGCTTCTCCGAGAGGGAGCCACTGTACTTACGAGACCACACTTTTCTAATCGCTGCCTCATACGACAGAGAGATATGCACGTACGAACGTTGATCTGTTATTAACCTCTTGGTTGTACTAAGAGAAAAAGAGACAAAGTGAGAAAGAGACGGAGAGTATGTAGAGTAAGACAGAGAGAGAATAAGAGAGAAAGAGAGAGAGAAAGAGAGAGAGAGAGAGAGAGAGAGAGAGATGTAACGAACGAATGGGGGTGAACGTTAGCGCGCGCAAGCTCTGCCAGCCACGTATATGCGTTGCATCTCAGCCAACTGACTCATTTTTTTTCTTTCTGTCTCTCTCCCTCTATCTTTCTCCCCTTCTTTTTGTTTCTCTCTTTCTCTACATCCAGAATTACATACACACGTTCCCAACAACGTGTCACGCGCGTCTTTATTAGCCTCGATATATTAAATCAAATTCCTCTTGTAAGCGCAATTTTAATTCTCGTTTTTTTCGTTGATTTATTATTTTTTTTTTCTTTCTTTTTCTTTCTTTCTTTCTTTATTATTTATTTATTATTTTTTTTTTTTCGTTTAATCGACAAGACTATGATTTTCGCGAAAAAATTTTTCGAAAGAGATCGCGTGACCCTTCACCTAGCTCCCTCCCGCGGCCCCCACTCCCCACTTCCCTACCCACGTGACCACGATCGAAGGATTTACGCGCGTTTCTCTCTCTCGAACTTTTATTATTTCGTTCATAGAAAATATTATCTAAGCGATAATAACAACAATATGAGTATAGTGCAACTATACTCATCCTTAAACGATCTTTTAATCGAACGAACCACATCCATGACAAATGTCGATAGACAACGAAAATTAGAACGCGTTTAGATAATAATTTTTATTAATTATTAATCGCCGGTTATACGTAAATGCATACACAGACATACACATACACAATAACAGTACAAAAAACATAATGAGCAGCGGTTATAATTCCCTCTCCCTTCATCCTCCTCTTCTCATTCGTCTTGCCCCTCCTTATTCCGTCTGGCATTCAACGAATGATAATAATTCGACGAGTTTCCTTTTCTTTTTCTCTTTATTTCTTTTCCTCCGTTCAGTTCTTCTTCCTTTTCTTTCTTCTTTTTTGCGTTTTTTTTCTTTCTCCCTCTTTTTCTTTTCCTTCATTTCTCTTTTCTCTCCCGGCTAGAACCCAACGATAATTTTGCTGAGCGAATATACCATCGTTGGAGCTGCTCACTTTTATTCTTTTTTCTTCTCTCTCTCTCTCTCTCTCTCTCTCTCTCTCTCTCTCTCTCTCTCTCTCCCCCTTTCTCTCTGATTTAGGAAACGACCCCCGACGTAAAGCGACTATCCTTCGTATGAAGAAAGAGAAAGAGAAAGAGAGAGAAAAAAGGAGAGAGATAGAACGGTCGGCTTATCAAAACGTATTTGTTTTTCGCTCGCGCAACAGGAAACAACGAACTAAGGAGAAAGGGTAGTAGTGGTAGTGATGGTAGTGGTGGGAGAAGTAGAGAAAGCTAGTAGATATCGTGGGAGGTGGAGGGTTGAAAACGAGGGTAGGGAAGGAGGGTTGAAAGAGATGGCGAACGAGACAAAAAGGGCGTACCATCAACTCCCCCCCCCCACTCATACACACACGCACGCGCGCGCGAGCGCGCGCGCACACACACACACCCAGACATTTTATCTCTATCTTTCTTTCTTCGCAAATACAGACACAAATACAAACGCGTGCGCTTATGCGAATGTAACACGGAGTCTTCGCATCCACAAGGGACGGACTACGTTAAATAAGCTGACACTCAAAAAATGGACGACTGACAGTTCGAAGGGAAACCATTGAGTATCGCGAGACTCACTATGTTTCTTTTTCTTTTCCTTTCTATTTTTTTCTCTTTTCTTTTTTTCCCTTTTCTTTTCTCTTTTTTTTTTTTCGTTAGAAACAAGCTTCTTTTGCGATAACTTTTGAAAGTTTTGAGAAATTAATCGGTCGACGATCAACGACAAAGAAACGCTAATTAATTTTAACACACTAATTACTTTCGAAAGTGATATTATCGTTCTGATTTTACATTTGTTTTTTCTTTTTTTTTATTATTATTTGTGCGCTAAGCCGATTTTACACACACACACACAAAATATGTTTGATATAGAAATATAATTTTTTCTACGATATATATTATATATTATTATATAAAACGATTAAGTCATACTTTTTTATCATACTTTATATAATTATCTTATTGGAGGTCACCGGTAACCTCCGCGACTCAGGAATACGTTTGGTCGATATAATAACATTAAACATATATAGTTATATTAAAATTTCTGATTTACGAAGGAAATTAACTATGCACATTACTCAATAATGATAAAAAGAAAATGTTAATGGCTCCGTTCTTTCGAATCAAAGAATTTACAAGGACAAGCACTATACGAAATGGAAGTGGAAGAATAAAAGAATAAGAATAAAAAACCGAAAAAAGAAACTACAAGGAAATGTGAGTATGGTTACACAATGTTGTACAGTGCGTTGCAAAAAAAAAACAAAGAAAAGAAACGAAAAGAAAGAAAAGAAAAGAATTATTACAATTTTTGATATAACAATTGCAAAAAATTGTATCAAAAAATTTGTAATATTCAACGAAGATTGTATCGATGTATCTTATCGGTGTTTACCATGTTTCAATACGATTTATCTCAATATGAATATGTATAACATATCTAAAAATAAAACTATTTAAATACTCAATAACATACATCAGTTATATTATATAATTATCATAATATTAAAAATATTAAAAATATTAAAAATATTAAAAATTATATAAATACATATACAAATTTCACATGCGCGCGCGCGCGCGGGCGCACACACACATGTATATGTATAATATAATGATTATAGATAATAAACATATTTATCAAAATGTATTTAAAAGTAAAACTATTTAATTATTACATGATATTATATATCAGTTAATTTACATCTTCATCATCATCATCATCATCATCATCATCATCGTTATCATCATCATTATTATCGCCGTTGTAGTCATAATATTAAAAATATCTAAAATTCCACAAAAAATAATATCACCATTTATACAATCCAATTGCTTTTACTAATATTGACATTGTCATATCATCAACGATAGTAGTGTGCCGGTTTACCAACGATCCCAACGGTATTCAACGTATTAAAACATTTGTGATATTTGTTGGCCGGTAGTACTAATTATATGACAATTAATGAGAATGAGGTCTATGAAAACATGTCAGATAAAACACAATAATTTATATACGAGACAAAATCAATAGATAAATAAATAAATAAATATATATATATATCCATTTTATATAAATAAAAACGATAAATCGATACTGATTGTCATAGGAAAATCCCTTCAACGTCATCGTCGTGTCGTTATTGTTGTATACGCTTCGATCGGTCACACCCCCTCCTCTTCCCTCACCACCACCACCACCACCACCACCACTACTACCACCACCATCACCACCACCACCATTACTACTTCCATCCACTCCCATCCCTTCCCAACTTCCCATAATAATAATAGAATGCATTTTCCATTTGTCCAATTCCCAACAGTTAATTACATCAGATCTCTCTATCGGCTTTATCAACCCACCATCGTTCTCTCTCTCTCTCTCCCCTCCCTCCCTTCCACCTCTCTCTTTCTCGCTCTCCTTTACTCCTACTCCCACCCTCTCGTGACCCAAGCACAGCAGTACTCTCACCCCTCTCTCGAGGTCACCAACATCGAGACAGAAATTGCTTCTGTATACATTTCCGGCGTTTGGTCGCTTGGCCACAGTTTCGACGAACGAGACGAGGCCCGTAATAAAAAGCAAAAACTATATATGTGTGTCTATATCGTGTGTGTGTGTGTGTGTACATATATATATATATATATATATATATATCAATTATGTGTGTATATATATATATCAATTATGTATATATATATATGTATATATACGTAATATAGAAGATACACATATATGTATGTATGTATCTATGTATGTACGTATGTAGAAGTACATGCAGCCATAGTATAAACGTTCTATGTGATGGAAATCGATACGGGTGAAGCCATACGAGATGTAAACAATATTTCATACTAAACACACACGCGAGATAAATTGACTTTAGAAAGAATTTTTTAATCTCCATTTAGTGATATATCTTGTGAGTTAAAAATGACCGGCCTTATTTATCTTTTCAACTAATTAAAATTTATAAGGATTTTCTTTATATGTATATATTATGGAATAATTTATAAAAATTTATGATAATAAATACAAAAGGTTGTGTATGCTATTTAAAAATTGTTATAATTCCTTTGCATATCGTAAAATCAAATTTTCAAAAGTTTCTATTTTATTCATGCGAGAAACTACGTGAGTTTCTTTAGTTACTGAAAATCTTTATGGTCGGTACTTAAGGATTAGTTATACGCTGATCGAAGATAAGATTTCCTTTTTCTCTTCTTTTCATATATATATATATATATATATATATATATAATAGTAAAATAATAGTAAAAGAAAGTATTATTTCTCTTCTTTTCATATATATATATATATATATATATATATATATATATACACACACATATATATATGTATTTATGTATATGTATGTATATATATAGGATGATACAAAGAAAAACGTATAAAAATATTCTCTATTAATAAATAAAATTATTAATTCTTTTTATTATTAATTTTACTACCAAATTGTGTAATTTTTATTTTTGAAATTAATTTTCATATTTATTTATTATTTAAGATTAATTTATTAATAAGAAAAACATTAATAAAAATATTGTACGCTTGAGAATAAAAATAATCATGCTATAATGGTTGTTTTTCTTTAGCATATTTCAAAAGCAAAATTTTCAAATGTTATTATATTCTCGGAACAAAATGACAAATGTTTACTGAGTAAAACTTTAATGAGTAGTATATAGATTACTCATACGAATATTTGAGATAAGATATTTCTGTGAAAACATAGGGAAGCATATAAAAATACATTCGATGATAAACACGATGCTTTTTAAAATTTGTATTCTTTTTTTCGTATATATTATAAAACAAATATTTTCGAAAGTTTTATTTTATTTTCGAAAGTATTATTTTTTTTTCGAAGTGGAATGACAAACGTGAACTGACTAAACTTTAATGGATAATGGTTAAGCTATTTACACACTGATCGGAGATACGATTGTTCTATGACATATATATATATGCTAACAATGCTAATTATATTTCGTAAAACTTTTTATCATAAACGATATAGAAGTACATTCAATGTATAAAAATACGTTCGATAATAAATACCAGAACATTAAAAATTACATTTCTTGTTGTATATCACAAAACCAACATTTTCGAATGTTTCGTATTACTTTATTTTTTCTTTTGGAAACGAAATGACGAATATTTAGTGATTAAACCGTAATGAGGTTTATTTAGACCATTAACTCACCGATCGAAGATAAGATTGTTACACGCTAATAAATAAAATGATAATTAAAACTTTTAATAAATTTGTCTTGCTTTTATCAATAATGTAGAAGGACGTATAAAAATACATTCGATAATAATGTGATAATGTTAACAATTATGTTTGTTCTTTGTATATGACAAAACCAACATTTTCGAAAGTTTTTGTTTTATTTATTTATTTATTTTTTAAACAAAATGATCAATTTGCACTAACAATGTTATAATGAATAGTATTTAGACTCCTTGAATACAAATCGAAAATAAGATTATTTTATGCTAATAAATTAAATGCCGATATTAAAATTTAATTTACTTCTTTTTTATAAATAAAAAAAAATATATATAAAAGAAGTCAATAAAAATACATTCGATAATAAATACGGTATTATTGAAAACTATTATTTCTTATTTTATTTAATATTTTCCAACGAACACTCGAAAGTTTTATTTTATTTCAGCAAGAACCTACAAGAGTTTAATTTAACTTTAATAAACACAGTATATAGGATAATCACATCGATTGAAAACAAGGTTTCGTATATTAATAAATTAAATGCCTATATTAAAATTTAATATACTTTTTTAATAGTATTATATACATACATATATATATATATATATATATATATATATATATATATATAATACTATTAAAATAGATTTAATAAGAAATACGATATTATTAAAAACTATATCATTTTTTCTTTTTTTTTTTTTAATATTCTAAAACGAACGAAAGTTTTATTTCATTTTAGTAAGAAACTGCGAGAATTTAGTTTCTGTAAACTTTAATGAATAGTATATAGGCTACTAACACATCGATCGAGAACTACGAACGTGCACCAATATCGTACATACGGTAACGACGAGGATGCACACTCAGGTTAATACGAGAGTATCAGGTTGGCACGACATTCTCTTTACCAGCTTACATAACTAATGTTCCGTGTCACAATGGGAAACGTACTCCCTTGTACATACCTATATACATATATACAAACATGGATATATAGATAGGTATATATATACATACATATATACATACATTCGGTACTGCACATACGATAATGCACACATGCACAGCTCGTTACTCCTTTCGACTCTCTCGATTTTGACTCACGTCTAAAAATATCAATTATACGCGTGCATTCGCCGATCTACGCGCAACTCCGTGAATATCTCTTTACCCCTTTTACCCTCTCATCTTCTTGAATACGTGAATCAATGGAAGAAGAGAGAAAGAGCGAGAGCGAAAGCGAGAAAGAAAGAGCGAGAGCGAGCGAACGAACGAGACTGAGGCAGAGAGAAAGAGAGAGAGAGAAAGAGGGAGATACACAAAACGATTTGAGAAAATTTACTGGCAATAACTTTTCACCTTACTATATGCACGCACGGTACGTTACATTGCAGTCTACCTGAAACCTGTTGACAGGTAAAAAGACTTCTGTAATATGTATGTCTGTATATGTGTATGAATGCGTGTGCATGTGAAAATGTTGATTTAACTCTCTCCCTCTCTCTCTCTCTCAGGAAATTTTTATATAGATACATATCAAAAAATGAAAATAATGATGAAAAAAAAATTATTATTATACCCGACAAATAAGGAAAGAATGAATACGTCAATAAATACAAAGAAAACGAAGAAGAATAAAAAGTTGTTGGGTGAGGGAGGGAGGACGTTTATATACATATATATATGTATATATATATATATATATATATATATATATATATATATATATACATACATAAAGATCAAATAAAAATCGCGTGTCTTGCAAAGTTTCTCGAAAGTGTAGTAAGTTATATGCATATGCATGCTTTAACTACTTACCAATCATATAAAACCTTAAAAAAGAAAAAAAGAAAAAAAAACAGAAAGAAAAAAAATATTTAATTAATTATATTCGACTTTGAAATTCTCGATTTTATTATATTAGCCGTTGAAATGTCGTTTCCGACAACTTTATATATCTCTAATTTCAGATCTGCCAAAGAGCTTATATATTATTGGTGTATCATAATAACGCAAGTAGGAACGTAACGAATAATAAGACGTGACTCATGTATGTATTAGCTCTCGCCGCCAACCTCCCTCCCTCCCTACTCACCACCCACCCACCCCCCTCCAACTACCACTACTACTTCTCCCCTCTACTAACTCCCAATCTCCTTTCTCCCTCCCCGTTCTTCCCACCATCCAATCTCCCTCCCCAACCTCTCCCCCACCCCCTCCCCTCAACCCCACTCTTCATTTATAAATACTTAATGCGGATATAAATCCCGTGTCTGGCACGAATTATATAAGTTACCACGATTGCTTATTTTGCAAAAATGTAACGCAAAGGAAAGAGAGGAGAGAAATAATAAAAAGGATAAAAAATAATAAAAAAGAAAAAAAAGGACGAAATGATGGCCTTAGGTATATGGCCGTAGGTGTGTGTGTGTTGTGTATGTATACGCGTGCATGCTATATAAATACGAATGAGATGAGACGACGAATACTAAGGAAAAAGAAATAAAAAAAAAGAAAAACAAGAAAATAGAAAAGAAAAAAGAATTGAAGATATTAGAAAAAAAGAAAAAAATAGTGTGGAATAAGAAAAACAGGAAAAGAAGAAAAGAAAAAAACGATCGTGATCGATTACAAACACGTTCGATGCGCGTTTTGTTTTACTGGATGACATTGCATTCATCCGCTCGACGAAGATTACATAATGGGGAAAGAATAATGGAAGAATGAGAGAAAGAGAAAGAAAGAGAGAGAGAGAGTGTGTGTGTGTGTGAAAGAGAGAAAGAGAGAGAAAGCTTCAAGCTTATCGATCGTAAAAGAACATCGTCGATGGAACGAAAACCTGTGTGAGTGGAGCTATATGCATGCGTTCCATTTTGAGTTAATTATTATCGGAAACTGCATAGAATTTGAACTCAGCAAACGAGCGTAGTAGTGGGAGAAGGTTTCGAAGCGGAATCGCCGAGGTCGTTTCAAAACGACTGACGAGGATATATCAACGTTTACGTGCTTGTATTAAAATTCGCAATATAACGAAGAATTGCTTTATTTTCGTTCGAGAATTGTTATATAAGAAAATGAGAAAAATAATAAAGCTAAGGGAAAAAAATAAAATAAAAATAAAAATAAACAGAAAAAAAATGAAACCTTATTTACGATGAATAGAAAGAAATTGAGATAGAGAGAGAAAAAGTAAAAATAAAGTAATAGAAATTTAATAAATTCTTTTAAAAATAGATACGTATTCCAAAAAAATAAAAAGAATTAAAAACGCATCCAAGTTTATATTATACAATTTATTTCATTATATTACGTGTACGCTATATTATAGAATATATTGAAAATTATATTCAATAATGCTTGATAATATTATATTTAAATAAATACAATATTTATTATTCAAATTTCGAATCGTAAAATAAATAAATTCAGTTATATTCACTTATTTTTGTAGAATACTTGAAAATCGTAATTAATTATGTTAGAACTTAGTATAGGATAATTTATTTTAATTTAAATAGATATTATACTGAAGGGAATATATAATGAAATAAATTAAAATAATTAGATAATTAAGATAAATAGATAATTAAATATAATATAATAATATCCGTATATATAATAAACACCGACGGTTGTATTATTTATTTTTGTTTTTAGAAGCATTTACATTTTTAACATATTTAAATTCTTTTATGTATTATTATTATTATTATTATATATATATATATATAATATAATATAATATATAAATATTAATAATTATTATTATATAATATATAATAATTATATAAATATATATATCATACATTTATTTATGTATATTAAAAATATTATACGTTATTATACATTATATAATAAATTTAATAATATATATATATATATATATATATATATATACACGCACAAAAATATTTATCTATTTTTATATAAAATATTTATTCAAAACTAAAATCTTTACTCAATAATATATTTGTCAAATAAATATATAGATATAATAAACGAAATGGATACAATTGATGATAATTCCTTTTCGCAATGCGAAGCTAGAAAAAAAAAAGAGATAAATAAAGAAAGAACTCAAAGGTCGATTAAACGAGAAGAGCAAATCAATTCGAGGCCGACGAATTCTTTGTTTATTTAAGGCCACGCGAGAAGATGCGAGAAGGAACGAGCTATCCCCTCCTCCCGTGCACGAAGCACCTCACCCTCACCAACCACACCTCACCTCACCTCACTTCACTTCACCACACTTCACCACACCTCACCCCGCCACGCCTCATTTCGTTTCGTTTCGTTTTTTTTCTTTCTTAATTTCTTTCTCTCTTAATTTTTTTTCCTTTTCTTTTCTTGCAATATTATTTACCGTCGATTCGATAACGTTCTTAATGACGCGCAGATAAGAGATGCCTGATTATAATTCAAAGTAACGAAAAAGAATCGAGTTTAACGACTTTTCGTACAATTTTTCTATCTTCTCTCTCTCTCTCTCTCTCTCTCTCTCTCTCTCTCTCTCTCTCTCTCTCTCTCTCTCTCTCTCTCTCTCTCTCTCTATTTGTCTCTCTCACTGTTTTATTTGTTATTTTATTTTTTTCTTTTTTCAAAAACGAGCTTTTCACCACTGGTACGGATTTCGTTCTCCGACCATTTTTTTCTTCTCTCTCTCTCTCTCTCTCTCTCTCTCTCTCTCTCTCTCTCTCTCTCTCTCTCTCTTTCTTTTCCTGGCAACGTAATCGCGTGAATGGCTTTGATTATACGTAAATGTATGCACGAGTTTAAACGAGAAATAGAATATATGTGGATTGTGTATGTGCAGTATAAGTGCACGCGTGTTTCCGTGTGTGTGTGTGTGTGTGTGTGTGTGTGTGTGTGTGTGTGTGTGTGTGTGTGTGTGTGAGAGAGAGAGAGAGAGAGAGAGAGAGATAGGAGGAAGCCAGCAATCGACCTTAAGTTTTCTCTTATCGATCGATAGGAGGAGGACGTACCCTTCCTCTCCCCTTCTCTTCGTGCTCGAGAGATAAGAAAGTATGTTGCACCGTATTTAATGCTATATATATATATATATATATATATATATATATATATATGTAGCATATGTACACACACACGCACACTCACACCAAAATATACATCGCCAAACACTGAGGAACACAATACCTAAGGAAAAATTAATTTTCTTTTCACGATAAAACGTCTAACGTCTAATAAATATCTATAAGAAAATTAAAGGGAGAAAATGAAAAGAAAGAAAAGAGAAAAATAGAATGAGAGAGAGAGAGAGAGAGAGAGAGAGAGAGTGAGAGAGAGAGTTCACAAAACGTGCTACTCGATAAAACGCGAACAAAGTGGGATGATCGAATTAATGAATGCGCTCGCTAATGAAAGCATACGCTTTCGAGAACGAGAGAGGATCGGTGTTAGTGATGATGGGGTAGAGGGGTGCGATGGGCCAGAGGCCAGAAGGAAAGGGGGAGGGGAAAGGGGTAAGAGAAGAACGACGAGTAATAAAGTGTAGAACATAAACGAATTTAACGAGAGAGAAAGAGGGAGATAGAGAAAGAGAGAGAGAGAATGAGAGAAAGAGAGATAAAGAGAGATAAAGAGAGAGAAAATGAGAGAGAACAGCCATTGCGATTACATGTTTTCTATGCTATGAATGTATATAAAGTAGCAAACATACATACCCAGATACGCGCGCGCGTGTGTGTGTGTGTGTGTGTAGTAAAGTGGTAGAAATAAAAATAATGCTATAAGATAACAATCGCAATTTGAAAAAAATTACTAAAATTATGATTCCATAGATAAAATCGAGATTAGACAAGTGTATATTGATTCTTTTTTCTTTCCTCTTTTTTACAACGGGATATCACTTCTTGCGAATGAGGAAAAAGGAAAAGAATATATATATATATAAATATATAAATATATAAATAAATATATATATATATATATATATATATATATATATATATATAGATGGATAGATAAATGGATAGATAGATAGATAGATAGATAGATAGATAGATAGATAGATAGTTAAAGAGAGGGGGAGAGATAAAATTAAGTATTAATTATAAGCACATTATGTACGCATGCGTGCATAAATACATAAACATGTTTACATTTGCTCTTTTTTTTTTCCTTTTTTCTTCTTCTTTTCTTTTCCTGTTTTAATTAACTTGTAATTCGAAATTGATCGAGACTATATAATTAATGATTTCGATCTAATTTACAAATAGATATGCTATATTAGATGGAAGGAGAAGAAAAAGAAGTTAGTCAAAGTTGTCGTCCAAAAACAAACGGACATCATCATTCTTGTCCGATTTAGTCGTCTATCGGCGTGTTATTGGCATCGTATCGCAGTAAAATTCGCAATGCGGTCTGTTATGCTTGCGCAGACATAATCACGATAACTACCGGCGCAAATATTGGAAGCGTTACGCGCTATATCCGCGAGAAACGGTGAGCGTGCACGAGCGCACGCGCGCACATTCGTTCGCGTTCAATGCTTTAAATAATCTAGTATAAAGCCGGTAAAAAAAAAAAAAGAAAAGAAAAAGGAAAACTAAAAGAAAAGAAAAAGAAAATGAAACGAAATAAAGCAAAATAAAGTAAATAGAACAAAAAAATAGATAAAAAAGAAAAAAGTTAAAACGAAAAGAACGGATAATAAATGCATAGAGCAAAACAGAATAACATTATGAATCTGTTGCCACGAATTTCGTTATTCTTGAATATTGTACGTTTTGTGTGTGTGCGCGCGCGCGAACGTAATTCGTTGACAATTAAAATATAATATTTCTATAGTTTATTACAATTTATATAGAAGAGGAAAATAAAATTATAACTTTTTTTTTTTCGTTTAGGAAATAAATAATATGTGCAGGAAAAAAAAATAAGAATAAAGAAAGAAGAGAAAAGAAACGAAAAAGAAGACCACGAACCACGATAATACATTCTTTCGTTGAAATAAGACTGTTTTTTCTTCTTTTTCTTTTTCTCTTATTTTTTTTTTTGTTTTACGTATACGTGATCGTTGCTCTCTATCGAGTTACGATAAATATAAGATAATGCTCTCACGTGTTTAAAGTATTTTTCTTTGCAGCGTACTTATTTTTACCCGATAACGCAAATAATACGAAATGTATATATTAATGTATGTATGTACGTACGTACGTATGATGTATGTATATATGATGTATGTACATATATATGTATGTATGTATGTATGATGTACGTATGTATGTATATGTAAGTACTATGAGCTTGAATATACGAAAGGATCCTCTATCTACTGTGTGTCACTGTCTCTCTCTCTCTCTCTCTCTCTCTCTCTCTCTCTCTCTCTCTCTCTCCCCTTCCCTCTCTTCCTTTCACCCCCTCTCGTTTCTTTTCTACCACTCATCTTTCTCATTCTATATGAGAAACAGTCAGAGTAAATACGTACGCGTGTACATATTCGTAAAAAAATTATACAGCACGCTTACGTGATTTTGCCTAAAAGAAGAGAAATAAAATGGAAAAGGTAAAAAAAAGAAAAGAAAACAAAAAGAAATAAAAATGAAAAAAGGAGAAGAAAGGAGAGAAGAGAGAGAGAAGGAAAGAGAGAGAGAGAGAGAGAGAGACAAAAAATCATCGTCTATACAAATCATTCCCGACGCGAACGTATTATTATAAATTCATGTATTAACCCGGAGAGAGAGAGAGAAACGATTTTCCGGCAAAAGAAAAGAAATGAAAAGGAAAAAAAAAGAAAAGAGAAAGAAAGAAAGGGGGAGAAAAAATAATAAAAACAAAAAAAAATATGTGTAAAGGGAAAAACAAGGAGAAAAGAAGGAGCGAGAATAGGGGAAAAAAATAAAAAATAAAGCAACGAGGAAAAGAAAATATAGATCAAGAAAAAAGTAAGAAAGAAAGGAAAAAAGAGAGAGGAGAGAAGAAAAAAAAAAAAAAGCAGAAAATATAAAAACGTTTCGCCAGAGAGTCCGTATTAATAAATCATAAAGGACGTAACCCGATTCCGCTTCGGGAAATTGATTTCATGCCGTTCTTCACTCCCGGGAATATCTCGGTCAGCCGGACTTTCTGATCTGACTGTACGCTCTCAACTAATTCTACCGATTAGAATTTCGGCATGATGGTACAGTACGTCGCAAAAATTCTCCGATTGTCCTCGTACGTCTTTCTCTTTCTCTCTCTCTCTCTCTCCTCTCTCTCACTAGCCCCCACCCTCTCTCTCTTTCTCTCTCTTGTATTTGCAGTCTCTCTTTCATTCGAACATCTAATCCTATACTCGTACGTAATTGTTGCCACAACTTCGGCAATTATAACTAGTACAAATGAACAAGCTGGAAATGAATTCTGTCACGAAGCTAATAACGAACCGTTTCTGATTCGATTAAATACGTATATAGTTGCTTCTGCTTATTAACGTGATAAAAATAATCAATATTGATAATGATGGTCATCATAATAATAATAGCACTACAAATAATAGTATTAATAATAATAATAATAATAATAATAATAATAATAATAATAACAAGAACGATAACAACAATAACGATAACTATGACAATAATCATAAAAAAATAATAATAATAATAATAATGGTAATAATGCTAATGACTATGAGAGTGACGATAATCATAACAATAATATATATATATATATATATATATATATATATATATATATATATATATGTATGTATATATATGTTATA
>OU426858.1:1476872-1539372 GCA_911387685.1 Dolichovespula media
CACTGTTCTCTCTCTCTCTCTCTCTCTCTCTCTCTCTCTCTCTCTCTCTCTCTCTCTCTCTCTCTCTCCCCCTTCTCTCCCCTCTTTCTGTGATGTGTATGTATGCATGCGCGTGTGTACGTACGTATTTGTATGCATTTATTACGTATGCGTATAAAAGAACAACGCGATACTCTTGTAATTTTAATAATGTCGATTTGTAAAATCTTTGAAGCAGCAAGTTTTATAAACATGAGAAAGAGAAATAGAAAGAAATAGAGGGCAAGAGAGAGAGAGAGAGAGAGAGAGAGAGAGAGAGAGAGAGAGAGCGACAAAGTATAATAAAATTTTTAATCACTACAATGATCGATTACTTTCCAAAGAATAATTCAAGCTATAATGCATTTAGTATAGTCATTGGAAGAGATCAAACATTGTATCTGTGCTTGTATTTGTATTTCACATTATACATACGTATATACATACATGAAACACACACATACATACATTTATGAATACGTGCGTGCGTGCATACGCCAACTAATCACACGTACACACGTTAGTTCGATTGTACGTTCGTATTTAGCACGTAGCCGCGTTACGATCTACGAGTGCGACAATTCACGACGACACAACCCAACGATAACGTCTCCTACCAAGTATTTACATGTTTTCATAACAAACCTAACTTAGCGTGGGCGCTCGGTCGTTCGCTCAATACAACGACAATGACGACGACCGACCATCTCAAAATTATATCAAATTTCTCTTTACGCACGTTTTTATTATCTCCAATAACGTTATTACCTTACAAACGAAGTCGTTTCTTTTTTTATTTTTTTCTTCTTCTTCACAGTCATTCGAAATTATTTAGACGTCGCCCATTATGCACGATACGTGTTCCAATGTTTTTACAAATACGTCTATTAAATGTAAAAGAAACAAATAAAAAAATAGAGAAGAAAAGATATATATATATATATATATATATATATATATATATATATATAAATTAATTAAAAAAGAAACAAAAATGAAATTATTCTACTTCTCCCTTTCTTTTTTACTCTTATTCCGGAATTAAGATTCCGGGTTAAAAAAAAAAAGAAGAAAAAAAAAAAGAAATTAATTCGTAACGTAGGAGATGAAAAAGAAGAAAAATGGCCAACAATAAGAGGTCTCTCGTAGTTACGGCGAAAAAAGAAAAGGAATAAAAATAAAGGAAAAATGGGAAAAAAGAGACATCGAGAAGGAAAGAGAGGGGAGGAGAGAGATGGAGAGGGAAGGATAGTAGAAGGACGAAAAAGGAAAAAGTACAAAAAAAAAGGAAAAAAAAAAGAAAGGAAAAAGAAAAAAGAAATACGATTCGTCGAACGGACATGGTTGATTCGACGATGCGACTCGTATACTTTTGTAAAGGAAAACAGAGAGGGGAATCCTTAGAATCTCTAGTCGAGAGCAATAACGTCTGCGAACAACCAAGACTCTTCTTTACTCTCTCTCTCTCTCTCTCTCTCTCTCTCTCTCTCTCTCTCTCTCTCTCTCTCTCGTTTCCTTTTCGTTCTCAAACGACTCAGTGTGAGGAGGATGGCGGGTGGGAGAAGAGAGCAAGAGATAGATAGATAGATAGTGAAAGATATATATATATATACGTAATATATATATATATATACATACTATATATATATATACATACTATATATATATATACATACTATATATATATATATATATATATATAAGAGAGGAGAGAAAGAGAGGGGTAAAATACTAGAGAAGGATGAAGTGTCCCACAGAGAGAGAAAGAGGGAGAAAATGAAGAGAGATAATACATTGTGCCTATTACACGTACAGTCTGTCGTGTTAAGATAACAAAAACTGACACTTCTCGTTTCGTTTGTGATACGATAATTAGTCACCGTGACTCGCGACCCCGCATTATCGATTTAATTCCCGAACACTTTCAATTCGCCAAACGCTCTCGTAGAAAAGAGAAAAAGAAAAGGAAAGAGAAATAGAAATAGAAAAAGAGAGAGGGAGGGAGTGAGGGAGGGAGAGAGATAGAGGTGAAATGGCGTGGGTTGATATAGGTAGAAGGGAAGAGGTTGAGGGGAGGGGAGGACTGACGCCACTAGAGACAAGTTAAACGAAAAGGGAGGAGGGAAAGGAGAAGAGAGGGATAACACGAACAAAAAAAGAAATAAAAAAGTAAAAAGAGAGAGAGAGAAAGGAATAAAAGAGAAAAAAATATAACCAAACTTCCGCCAATGGATATATACATACACATCATACATATATATATATATATATATATATATATATATATATATAATATGTACACACACACACATATATATGTACATACTCGTAATACTCGAGTCGACTCGACTCGACTCGACTCGACTCGGTGGCCTGTATAGAACGATAATAATCGTGGATCCAAAATGTCGACGGGCTCGTTCGAGTCTAAACAGTATGAGCATAATATTCGTAGAAGTGAGAGAAGAAGCGCGCGTAAAAGAGAAAAAGAGGGGGGAGAGAAAGAGAGAGAGAGAGAGAGAGAGAGAGAGAAGGAAGATAAAAGATAAAGACAAAAAAGACACGAAAAAGAAAAAGAAAAAAAATGCGTTGACTCCAGGCCGGTTGACTATGTTTCTTCCACGAAATGCTTTAAAATCGTCTCTTTTCACGCCCGGCCAAACTCATCCTTGAAGCATGCCCGAAAGCGACAGAACTGGCACGATTTTGCATCGCGTGTCAAAAGATAATCTTTCCTGGTCGTAATAACAACGGGACCACTTATCGATTCAAACTCGAATGTGTGTGCACAAATAACTTTCCTTTCCTTTCCTTTTCTTTACCATCTCTCTCTCTCTCTCTCTCTCTCTCTCTCTCTCTCTCTCTCTCTCTCTCATACACACTCACTCTCTTCTAATCTTCTTCTATTGCTTATTCTTCTGTTTCTTATTTCTTTATCTACTTATCTATTTCTTTTCTTTTTTTACCGGTGTCATTTTATGTATGTATATATACATCTGTGGTGTGCGCGCGCGCGCGCGTGTACATACATACACAGATCATGCATATATATTGCACATATGTATATATAATAGCATATATATAATCTATTCGATATTGTTGCGCGCGAACGCACCCCACACATAGATAAGTGCGCGCGCGCGTTCGCGCAATCTAATATATTCGACCGATACAAATATTCTACAATGAAGAGAAAAAAGGAGGAAAGAAATAAAAAATAAATAAATAAATAAGAAAAAAGAAATGAACAAAAATAAAGAAGAAACAAAGAAAAGGAAAGAAAAAAAAATGAGAAAAAAAGAGGAAAAAATAGAACAGTTTCTCGTCAAATCGTCGTTAAGACAATACGCGTAGAGGTGGCTGTGTTAAATCGGGTTAAGGCACATCTATAAATATCTTTCAGTGACTTTAGAGCGAGAGAAAACGAAAGAGGGGGGAACGAGAGAAAGAGAGAGAGAGAGAGAGAGAGAGAGAGAAAGAGAAAAAGATAGAAGCAGTAAGAGCGAAGAAGCGAGTGCGAAAGAAACGATAGACGTGGAGAAAGATGAAAAGATAGATAGATAGATAGATAGAGAGAGAGAGAGAGAGAGAGAGAGAGATAAGGATGGATTCGCGAAGCCAAAAGAGAAAAAGATAGAGAGCGAAAGGGAGAACACGAGAATGATGGGGATAAATACGAAAGTGAGGAGGATGAAACGATGTGGAAAGAACGTGGTAGGGAGAGAATGAGAAAAAGAGAGAAGTAACCAGTCCGTCTAATAGTATCGCACATTGAAGATACACACAATGGCATTCGTTGCCAGATGTCTAACTACACACCATCATCTCCCCTCCATATTCCCCTTTGCCCCTTCCACGAACACATCGCAACGCTGTCACTTCTGCATTACGGTCGAAAGAGTAGTACGACGAGGCGAGTATATCTCGCGTCTCGCGTTGGATGGATTAAAATAAGCGAATACGAACCGAGAGTAGGAGAGAGAGAAAGGGAAGAAGAAAAAGAGACAGAAAGAGAGAAAGAGAAATAGAAAAGAAAAATACAAAATGGAAGAAATATGAGGACGATTTTTACGAGAGAGTGGGAAAGAGAAAAAGAGGATAAACGGAGAGATGGGATTGGGGGGAGAGAGGAAGGGAAATGGAAAAAAAAGATAAACACAAGTAAATTAATAGAAAATAATTCCCACCACGAACGTAAGATACACAGCAAACAAGAACATAGATATACACTCATAAACACGAGAAATATATAATATACATATACATATACATATACATATACATATACATATATATATATACATACATATATAAATAGATAGATAGATAGATAGATAGATAGAGAAAGAGAGACAGACAGAGATAGATAGATAGATAGAGAGAATAGCGCGCGAAAGAGAGATAGATAGTGAGCGCGCGCACGCGTTCACAATTTACACAGCATTTCCTCAGTGAAGACTATCTTTTTCACTCACCTCTATCTTATCCATTTCTTAGCTTCGCGTACGTCACTCACTGTTCTCACAGTCATTTAGGATCCTTTAGAATAAACACACACTGTCGACACATAGCGCGATATATATATATATGTATATATATATGTATGTATATATGTATGTATATATGTATGTATATATATGTATATATATATAAATATGTATATATAAAGCCACGGGTGTGCGTGTATCGAGACGATATAGGTTTGACGCGCGCGGACCAGCGACTCACGGTGCGGCGCACGCCGCTGTCCCATCAAGACTACTTTGTATTTACTCTAATTATGTGACGTCACGGATACACTGCTCGCCCCACCACTACACGACGGAGTCACACGAAGCCGGCCGAGCATTGCCGAGCGTGGCCGAAGGCGACGCGCATGGCGCGCTCTTCCACCAGTCACCTGTCGTCTTGCTTCCTTCTCGTTTCCTTATAACATGAACGGATAGCTCTAGCTCGGTGAACGATCGAGCGCACTCCCAGTAGTGTTTCTTCTCTTCGACTGTACACTCTCTTCTGGCATCTCTCCTACTTCTCTCATAATTTTCGTCGTTGTTGTTATCGTCGTTGTCATCGTAATCGATTAAATGAATACAAACTCACCTATTTTCTCTCTCTCTCTCTCTCTCTCTCTCTCTCTCTCTCTCTTTCTTTAGTTAGATAGACGCGGATTGTGTCCCTTAGTTTAGTTTAGTTTTCTATGACCTCGAATATATTTATATCACGCATATTATACTTTTATCTTCGTTAAAGACTCGACAAAAAATTTCGTTTGTTTACGTTAAAAAAATGAGAAAGAATTTTTGACGTCGTGCCTCGACGATTTACGAACGACAACCGTCGTCTTTGGTGCTGTTGTTCTTGTTTTTGTGTGAGCAACTACGTATTTTACGGCCGTCCACGATAATTTTATTCTCTCGGGTCACTCTGCTACTTCAATAATATTTATTTACATACATACATATATATTTATATATATCATTTCATTGGATCCTTCAATGTCTTTTTTTCGAAGGTAAAATAATGTTACTAAGTACTTACTTGCTCGTCACCAGCTTCTTCTTCGTCGTTGTTTTAGAATTGATCGGTCGTTGCTTGCCTATGGAATTTTTTCATTTAATTTGAACGGGTTTTATAGTGCGTATAATAACTGTCTCGCGTATTTCAAAATATACGTTGGGGTAAAAGATTCTCGAATCAACGTAAAATTAATAGAAAACTAACCTAAAAAAGTATTCTTGTTGGTAATAAGCGCTTTCGTCGTTTTCAAAATAGTTATCGATGCGCCCTCTTTACGGGGAAATTATTTTATCTTAATCGATAAAATAAACAAGTGGTTTACTTGCGTACATATAATTATGTGAATCATAACGATAACATTTAGAATAATGTTACTATGTGAATCATCGTTTTAAATAAAATCTTTCACATAAACGAAGGGAGATATCTCTTTGCTAAACGAAATTTTACGATTTGAAATCAGAAATTTAGTTAAATTATAATTAACATTATATTATCAATCAAAGGTTTTCACGACGACTTTTAATATCGTGTATATATATATATATATATATATATATTATTTGACATTTATGACCAGTTTATACTTTCACATTGGAAAAAGGAGAAATAAAGCGCGATTATCCAGAGAAATATATTATCAGCCGGAAATTAAAGTGACATCGTGGACTTGTAGATGGTTTATTGTTACTCGTTTTGGCATTAGATCGTAAGTGAAAGATAGGTTAATAGTGTGTCGGAAGTACAGTATCTATTCGCTTACCAAACTACATGTTGTGCAAGCACGAGAAAGCGGTGGTGATAGGGTTCGTTTTTATGCGCGCCATTTTTTTTCTTTTTTGTTCTTTTTCTTTTCTTGTTTTTTTTTTTTTTTTTTTTCATATGCGTTTTCTCGACCCATTTTAACGATCGTCCTACATGTCAATTTTTTTTCAAATTTTTTTCCATACCTTCCAATATCTCTCCGCCCCACCACCACCACTTTATATTTTTTCTGCAATTTCCACGATTACCACAATTGAAATCAAATCGCGCGCGTAAAAACGAACGAAACATTGTACAACAATTAAACGGATAATAAATGAATTTGTAATATCATAATTTGTTTTTACCTTTTTCTCTTCCTTTCTTTTTCTATCCTTCCTTATTTTCGTTTCATTACGTTTCGTTTCGTTTTTTAGTTTTATTTCTTATTTTGGTTCACTCGTAAAAAAAGAGGTAGTATCTGCTTATTTTTCTTCAATTATTTATTACTCAAAGCACTACTTCTGTATCAATTTCCACGATGTCTCAGCTTATGTTCTTTTTTATTTTAATTATCATTAATATTATTATTATTATTATTATTAATCATTATTATTATAATCATTATTATTATTATTATTTCCGGACGCAGAGGGTTAGGTTAATTGTATGCGTACAAATCATGTTACCTAAAAGATACCTCGCATCATTCCAGACAGAAGAATCCTATTGCGACAAAGAGTAGAGCTGTTCTGTGAAGATAGTGGAGAAAATAGAGATAGAGATAGAATAAATGTCGTGTTTCTTTTTCTTTTTTTGTTCTTTTTCTTTTTGTTCTTTTTTTTGTTTTCTTTCTCATTGAATGTAATCGCGTGCAAGTGTGCATATATGTATGCTTGTACATGTATATGTGTTATGTATTTTTTATTTGAATTTTGTATGTGTGTGTATATATGTATCTTTGCTGCTGTCCTGTTGTGTGTGTGTGTGTGTGTGTATTTTGTGTGTGTAGAGAACAGGTAAGTGTTGAAGAAAATATAACGTGGATGCCGCTTTCCGACCTTCGTAGGCCTGATTTACCAGAGACACCGATTAGGCTAAGGCTAGCGGATTTAAATTGAAGGCTGAGACGAGAAAGTTAATCGTAGTAATTAATTAATTCGTTGTCGCATTCGCATAATCCACAAAGTACGCTTTCGAACGAATACAATATCCGTCTTCTCGCGATAATAACGAGTTAATCACGTAAATTGTTATTATTGTTGCTATTGTTATTATTGTTTGCTGTTGTTGCTGTTATTATTGTTACAGATATTTCAAATGATTCCGCAGATAGATTTGGAAAGTTGAAAATTGGAAAGTTTCCGCAAGATAAAACCAATGCGTCGAATGTGTCAAATTGTAACGCATTTTGTGCGTAAATATAATCAATTATGTGTGTCTTTGGAAATATCTCGGATAAAAGCTTAAGCGAGTTAGACAAAGATTCGTAGAATCCAACCGTGGATAGAACCGAGACAGATACTACATGATAATTACGAGAAACGCGTTTTTTTCTTTATTATTAATTCTTTTTCTTTTCTTTTCTTTTTTTTTCTTTTTTCTTACTTTATATATCACCATATTACAAAGTATTTAGTAGAATGTGCATAAAGTATACATACATACGTAAATCCGTCGTAACGATGGAAATGTGTGCAAGAGCGAAGAGAAAAAAAGAACATAAAAAAAAGAACATTAAGAATATAAAAACAGAGAGAGAAGAACAAAAAAGAAAATAAAAAAAAGAAGGACGAATAAATCGCATTTTTTTCTCGATTGTAATTGACACGATCTTTGACACGACACAATCAAAGTCTCTCGTAATTATCAATTCCTCCTTTCTCGAACGTGCTCGCGAATTCTATTCTTTAATATATATATATATATATATATATATATATATATATATATATATAGGCAAATATCACAACATACATTATCGTCGATACGAATGGAATTCACGTTGCATTTCGTTCGCTAACACAATGAGCGATTTCTTTGTCTAGATAAAGATCTTCGGTACCACGACCAGAACGGAAGTGGAATTGGATAAAGTATCACAGCTGGTCCCCCTTCACGGAGACATCGAAAATCAAAAATAAAGGAGGGATTTTCAAGGGGGACCTTGAAGGAGTCTCTCAGACAGTCCCCTCGGCTCCCTCCGTTCCCTCCTGATTTCTCATCAATTTTCTTTCTTCTTTTTTTTCCTTAACAATTCCGTCCACCATACTCGTTAAATGACTATATCGTATTGTATTTTGTAGACAAAATTATACAAGTTGCAGCTATCTATGGTCACAAGGAACTCGAAGGATTGAGCCGAGGCGTCCAAGACTCCGTTTGCGCGGTATTTATATATATGTATATATGTATATATATATGTGTGTATATATATATATACATATATATATATATATATATATATATATATTTATAATATGCTCTATCAATAATAATATTAATCCTATGGTCGCCGCAAATTAATATTATTATCATTAGTTGTCGCTCGCTATTTTTTTCGCTGCGAGGGTGCACCGAGCTAATCTCGATACTCGAGAATCGTTTAATCGAGATTTAAATGTCATTGTCGTTTTGACAACTGAATAAATAATATGCATTATAACGTCGATACGTTCTCGAGTTCGTCTTTAGTACGTTACATATGTGTGCGAAAATTCTTCCTATGCTACAAAAGAGTCGTATCAGCCGATATAAAATTATACACATATATATATATAATATATACATATATAATTTTATATAATTATCTCTCTCTTCGGTCGATTGGGGTATTCAAATCGCTCGCGCTCGCGCCAATGCCGTGCAAAAGCGATCGTCCTATAATTAGTTATCTATTTACTTTATTTTCTTTTTGTTCATTTTTTTATCTTTCTTTCTTTCTTTTTTTCTTTTTTCTTTTTTCTTTTTTTCGCTTTATTTATAATCTCTAATATCGGTTGCACCGACACAGCGAGTCGAATCTATTTCGTAACGTTAAAGGGAAGCGTATCGTGATCGCGCGAGGTTCTCTTTTATTACTAACATTTATCTCTATCTTATATGAAGGAAAATAAGAAAGGAATGTAATAAAATGTAAAATGAAAAAATTATAATCACAGATCAATACCCGTGCGAGTTTTCGAAGATTACCACATGTATGGTTCTTTTCTTTTTTGCTTTAACTATAAAATAAAACTATGTAATATACATACATACATACATATATATATATATATACACATATTACATTAATATATATATATACACGTTCTGATCTTAATTCGTATTCCTCGTTCAACGATGCGATATTACGATACTGTAAATTTTTCTATTTCACTTTGTATTACTTCGTCGATGTTATCATATAAAGATGTTAAAAAAACTAAGCACAGGTTTTACAATCGTCGATACCCTTTTACACAGGTTTTTATTTTATCTTCTAAGACTTTCCCCGTAAGAATTTGATATGAAAAATCGTCGTATATAACGTACATATATATATATATATATATATATATATATATATATATATATATATATATATACATACGCAAGTACGCACGCATTTTGAAACCTCGCGCGAGCTCGGTGCGGAAACGCGGAAATTTCATAAAATATCTCTTTATTTTTTCTTTACTTTGTCGTACCGATTACTCGAAGAGGACGAACATACATCACTGGTATGTTAAAAATGACTTAATAACGTGTTCGTTTCTATCTAGTTCAAAATAAATAAATATTATTATAATCAATAATCCCGAAAGTATATCAAATAGTTTTCAATTTCGATCTAATAAAAAGATAAAGGAAAAGATATTTCTCTTAAATTAATAAACGAACACATTATTTTTAGTCTGGGTTTTTTCCCACGTTCTATCGTAACCACAGAATGGAATTACTCTTCGAGTAAATAAGAACGACAAGAGGCGTGGACTGTTATTTTTTCTTTGTTTTTTTCCTCCTTCTTTTTTATTTTTTTTTTTTGGTTTGTTTTATTTCCTTTTCGACCGTAAACAACAGATCTAATCGTCGTTGTTCGGGATATCCGTTCCGCCATCACCTTCGTTGCTATCGTCAGCGTTTGACGCTTCTTCGGTCTCCTCGATCACTACATCTTTTTGTTTTTTATTTTCGTCCTCCTTCTCTTCGATCGATATCCTTTCCTCTTGTTCTTCGATAGGCTCAAGAATTTCCTCGTCCCGAGTAGCATAACTCTCCTCTTCCGGTTCCTCTACAACGACCTCAGCTTCCTCGTTAGAGTCCGAACCACCTTCTCGTATCGTTTCTTCACCCTCGGCTTCTTGTACTTCGGTTGACGCAACACTGTTATCCTCATCGCCACGAAGGGCCGCTATAACCCTTTGTTCAACGGTCAGCTGTCTAACCGCATTTTCAAGATTCTCCCTGAGTATATTGCTAGCTTCGTTTTCCGTCTCCTGCCACGACAACGGCGTGAATATCATACGAACTGTTTGAAATAGCTTCCTAAAACCTAATTTCTTGTATAAGCTCTGGCTGGCCTCGTTTTCCGGACGTATAACTACGAACGGATTGTAACCCCTTTCGGCTACGCGCTTAGTCAGGTACCTACAAAAGGTTTTTTTAAGAAAAAAAAAGAAAGAAAGAAAAAAAAAAAGAAAAATTGTATTCTCCGTATTATCAATAATGATATTTTTGTTGTTGTTGTTATCGCTGTTATTGTTTCCGTTATTAATTGACTCGTAAAATGGAATAAATTGTCAATTGGTTATATCGTTAGAGCAATTTATTTTTCAATTAAATAATCCTCTTACCTTGCTAATTTAGTCCCGTAACCTTTCCTACGATACTCGGGCTTGGTTTGCATCGAGAACATAGCACCGTAATATGACTGCACCATCCACGCGGCTAAACTCTCTTTGCAGAATACACCGCCGGCAGGTAAGGTCCTGATCAATCGTAAGAAGACCTCATGACTTTCTATGTCGTTAGCGGGATATAGCTCGTAAATTCCTTCAGCATGTTCAGCCTTCAATGGTAATACTTGAACGTCCGGATCGCTATCCTCCTCAGTTTCCTCGTTTTGATCCAAAAGTTGTGGATCTTCGCAAGCCCAAACATCGACAATGACCATGTCGACGTTACCGGTATCCTTATAGAATTCTACCAGCTTATTAGCGATGTTTATGTGAACGAAATTAATGTAAAGAGGCCTTGACCAGTCGATCAGTACATCCTCGTCGCGCAATAGATAAAGTTGTTCCATTTGATCGTTAGGACAGAAAACCCCTACGCTTTCGTATACCAAACCATGAGGCTGAAAAATAATATATGTAAACGTTAATAAAATTATTCGTTCTTAGTAATATGGTAGAGAACCTTGATAATGAGTTAGCAGACTTTTTTGGCTCCATAGTGTCTGCTTAGAAAGAGGAAGAGAGAGAAAGAAAAAGAGAGAGTTGGATACTTGAAGGAGTAATTACTGAGAGAGCAAATATAATTCAAGATAAAATTAACGGTTGTCAACGGTGGTCGGATAGAAGATCGAGGTGAAAGTAGAAGAGAAAGAGAGAGAGGAAAGACAAATTCGAGGACGAAGTAAAAATTTGGCGAAGGGCCAATTGTGAATATGGGCCAATCCTTGTGTACCCTAACTCCCACTCAACCTCTTCTCTCCCTCCCTCCCTCTTTCTTTTTTTCTCTCTCCATTTCTCTCCGACTGTCTATTTCTCTTTTGAAATACGTCGTTTCCAGACACAATCCAAAGCGAACTAGTAAAATGGCATTGAATGCCCGTTTTCACTGTGTTTGTCTTATTGCATCGTTGTTATAGGTATGTATATTCAATCCGGGATGTCATCGTTTTACAATTTACAATTTAAACTGCATCGTCCTTGCTTAAATCGGTTTCTACTTTACGACATAAGGGTGAGAGAAGATATGCCAAGAAAGAAACAAAATTTATAATATGCTAGCCATCATCTCCTTTCTTCTTTCTTTGTTTTTCTTTTTACTTTTTACTTTAAAAAAAAAAAAAAAAAAGAAAAAGAAATACATGAAACTTGAACGATATTTCATTTCATTGGCTCACGCTTGGATCATTTGTGTGCGTATTTTTTTTCTTTTTGTTTTCGTTATCTCGTACGTTTTTTCATAAGCGATGCACAAGCGAAAGGATTTTGACAATAATTCACATATGTACGTTGTGTATGTGTGTATGTAAATATATAAAAAAAAGAAAATTTTGTTCAAACTTACAGAAAGTGTCATTCCAGGGAAGTGCAGACATATTTGTATGTTCGGCCATTCGTTTGGCACATAAAAATAGAATTCCCATACTTTATCCTTCATGTAGGTCAACAGTGTTTGATGGAACTGCAAAACGAAAGACGATTGTTAAGGATAGAATAGAAAGAAGAAAAGAACAAGAAAAAAAAAGGAACACGCCGAATCCTACAAAAGAATGTCATTTTATTTTGAACGCATAATGGTATAATATTTATCCTTTTTTTTATTTATTTTAATTTTTGTTTATTTTTTTTCCAAATTAAATCAAATTGACCCTAATATAATTAATCTGAGTAAAATGCAAGAATGTGAATAATCAAGATAAAAGATTGAAGATAGATGTTTAACGAAGAAGTAAATAAAACGGATCTGGCCGAAGGCGATGACTCCGAGACACGTTAAATCTTAAAATAACCAGCACGTGATGTTTAATGTGTCCAATATATTGGACACGTGTACCAACATGTGCGAATTATTTTATGAAATAATCTTCTTTATTTTACTTCGGTCTTTGATACCAATCGATAAGACAAGAATAATGGTATATTATATAGATGAAAAACGACATAAAGACGTTATAGCCATCGTCAATTTGTAAATGAATAAAAACGAAAATGTAAAAACTAACGAGATCAGTTCTAATATTTATACAAAAAAAAAGAAAAAAAAATATTCCACATATATTTCGTTATACATAATATGAAACTATTACTCAATTACTTTCTATTAAATATCTAATACACATCATTTCCAAATATTTCTTGTTTATTTTAAATCGAGTTAATTAATATAACACGATAATTTTATACATACTTCATTATTTAGAAACACGATCATTAATAATCTATGTATAAGAAAAAAAAAAGAAAAAACTTCTATATATTTTACATAGAAACATACATACGAACGTATGCGCACGCGCACGCGCATGCGTCACGCCATGTACACACAGATACACCACATTGATATAGTTAATGCCCTACTATAAGAGACTATTAAATACGACAGCCAGCAGTATTATCAAATTTATTACCAATCACGCTTCATTATATGCGAGTAAAATTCGACGAGCCTGACATTCATATAGAATTTCGTTTTCATGTATAATGACGAGCGAGAAATAAGATTTTTTTATCGCGGATCTTTTTTTTTCTTCCCAAATTTTTTTCTTTTCTTTCTTTTTTTTTTAACTATTTGTCGAGAATCGATACACACACACTTCCAAATGAATTGAATAGTCATGATAGATTCAATAGTTAATCCCCAAGCTCAATCGTGTTTTCGTCTCGATTGTATTACGTCCGTGTAATTTTTATCCTGGAAATAAATCGGGAGTCTGTATCCTCGCGACATGCTAGAGGGGTATTCAAGGGTCAAGGTCGTACGGAAGCAGGCAAGCCTTCGCTTTTACGTTCTCGCAACGGACGAATCGATGGACTTTAGAACGGACCAAACCCATTATTGAAAGTCTAGAATTTTCAAGAGAAAAATTTTCAAATTTATCTAATTTAACGACCCTAAACTCTTTCGTTTTATTTTATAAACTCTCCAAATTCCAATATTAAATATATGTTAATTATATATTCTCCATAGTATTAGTTCTAACGATAAACTATTAACATGTATTTTTTTTCTTTGTTTTTGTTTATCTTCTTTTCCTTTTTTCTTTTTCAAAAAATTACGCAAATATGTATTTGGCTAATGATCTATTACGATAAATACATACACACATAAATATATATATGTATATATATATATAATATATATTATATGTAAATATATATATATATAAATTTTTTTTTTCTTTACACGATTTCGAAATAACACAGTTTAGGAAACAAGAGAATGTATAAATGATTTTTTTCTCTTTAATCAATCTACTGTCAATGGAGAATTAGATGTTTATGACTAAGAGTCAACAAAATGATGACGCATACGTATAACAAGAGAGATAAGGAGGGGGAGAGAGAGAGAGAGAGAGAGAGAGAGAGAGAGAGAGAGAGAAAGAAGGTCTTTTAATGGAATTAATTAAAAATTAAATGTCCATTTAAAAAAGCAAAGAATACATTCGTAATAGATTTTTTTTCCAAGTCATCCTTTATAATATCGAATTTATTAAATCGCAATAAAGTAAGCAAAGGTCGGCTTCGTAAAGATATATAAATTTTTGCATGTGACAGATTATTATACGCAACAATTATACACGATCTTCGTCGTTCACAATAAAGAAAAAAATAAACAAAAAAAATAAATAAATAAAAGAAAGAACAAACGAACGAACGAGCGAACAAAGAAAAAAAAAGAACAAAAAATTAAAATAGGAAAATAAGAAGATAAATTTAAATTCCCACGGATATTATACGAGCGTATCTAATCATGCTTGTTGAGGCAATTATTAAAAGTTTCCGTAAAAAAATTCAGATAGGTTTCGGGTGAAACTGTGAATCGCTTACGTCAACGGGTTACGCTTGGTCTAGAATTAAAAGGAGTAAATCGATCGACAAACCGTATACGTATGAATAGTGAAAAAATCCGGAAACTGTGAACTTTAATGGATACTCATGAAGATTCTTCTCCCTTTGACGCTTTGTCGTTGGAGTGTTGTGTTCGAAGCAGCTTTAAATCGTTCTGCCGTGGTGACATCACGAATATTTAAAATGACAGAAGAAGAGTTTCGTATATGTATGTAGGTGCCTACTACGTACATACGTATGACGTGTGTACGTATGTACATATGTACGTATGTACGTGTCTACAAATATGTCTGTCCGAAGAAAACGTGCGAGAACAAGAGGAAGGAAACGAATCCTCGATATAAGTGGGAGAGATCCGAATCTCTCGAAAGGAGCGTGTTGCGCAGGTGAATATTAAGCCGAACTGGCTAAAGTCGAGGTCGCGAGATCGGCACTGCGGCGATTTGCGAATAGAGGAAAGCCGCGTGCAAGAGCATGACCCTGACCTTGGACTCTCTCTCTCTTTCTTTTTCTCTCTCTCTCTCTCTCTCTCTCTCTCTCTCTCTTTCACGACTCCTTGGTACCGTAAGTCTACCTCTATGTTACGCTAAGAACGCGTTGTGTCGTGTCGTGTCGTGTCGCGTCGCGTCGCGTCGGTCTTTCTAACATGATGAGAACGTTGATAGACGTGTACGTAGCTTTTCATGGATACGAGCAAGTAGTACAGACATATACGTATATATATATATATATATATATATATACTCAAACACATATATATTTGTATATGTATATGCATATACATACGTACATACATATGTAAACATGTAAATGTAGATTTAAATTACCGTGGTGTGCGTATCACGCATGACCTTGAACCTGACCTAACCTAACGGTTGACATTTTGAGTAGATTACAACGATGCAGTTAACTCGTTATATTTTTAGGGAGGGGTAAATACACGTCTATGTTACACCTTTCCGTCAAAAAAAAAGGAAAAGAACGAGAAAGAAAGAAAGAGAAAAACAAAGAAAGGACACACCAACCAGACAAGAGTTGATAGAAAAATCGTGATCCTCGTAAAATGGACATTTTTCGTAATCTTTTCGTTTTTCTTTTTCTTCCGATTTCAGTTTTCTTTTTTGTTCTTTCTTTCCATCGCTTTTGTGTGCTCACGAAATCCATTTTCCTGAACGCTAACAGCGAGGAAGCGATACTTTAAAGTGCACCTTTTTTGGGTATATATCCTTCTGGAAGTAATTACGTTCGACATTCTTTTCTTCGACGATGAGATCGATCATGACGTATCCTTATCCACCATCTGAAGTAGAGAAATATATATATATCGTGACGTATACGCACACGCACACACCTTCAACGAGAGGGGCAAGTGTTTTCCGAGGAAATCGAGAAGCTCCGGCAGCTCTTCCTCCGTAAGGAGACGAAAATTACGGCCTCGGTTCACTACTTTCGGGCACTCCATACTGAAATAAAGAATAATGAAATAATTGAGATTTCAAATTATAAATCATTCCGTCTTTATATGGTTTTATAATATCGTTAAAATTCACAATGAACTTTGATTTTTGTACTCGCGAATCGAGCAAATCACATTTCTCGACAATAAGTATTTCAATTCATAACGTATCATGGTTTTGATTGAAAAATAAAGATCAAATCGTACGTTCTCTTATTCCAATTTGAATTGATCTAATTCACGATGCATAGAACCCATTTGTACTGAGCAATTTTCTTATTACCTTCTACCGAATAAAATCAAATCTTCTATTTATTTAGATCAGTATCTTTAAACATTTTTATTTAAATGTTATAAATGAATCTTGTGTATTCATAAATGAAATATCGATACGTAATACAAGTAATCAAGCGTTACATCGATTAACGAAAAAATCATTTGGTATTTCAATGGAAATATTAATATAATTATAAGTACAATAATAATTCGTCGGTATTTAAAATATGTACGGCCAGTATTTATAATAAATCGAGACGCGACCCAGACGCGACCCAGACATAACCCTGACACTTAATTATTTATATTGACCACTTATTTTACAAAAGGCAAAAAAAAGAAAGAAAAAAGAATACTTATCATTGATTAAATAAAAATACTGGCCAAAAGATTTTCGTTTATAGAAAATATTCATTTATATCTCATGTTCGTTTTAAGGTACTCTTGTGTATGTGGGATAATAATAGGATAATAAAGATTTAAAGGTGTCGCACGAACGAACCCGATGCGATTTGAAATAAACTTCGTGATAAGAAATGAACGGAAGAGAGAGAAAAACAAAAGAAAAGAAACAGGCAAACGACCTAACAAATTAAGTAGACTCTTACGTTTATAAGGTATAAAGATAATATAAATAAAAACGTCTTTTTCGATCGACAACGTCGACAATAGTCTTTTTTGATCTTTATGACTAACGTGATAAACATTGATAGAACGACCTTTAACGTGATAAGAAACAAAATGTGAAACAAATCACAAATGAAAACGCGATCGCACGCATGTGATGTTCGTCGGCACGTACGCACGCACGCATCAAATCATTTACGCACCAACACGCCTGTAAGACGCATGTAAGTACGTACGTATATATTAATCTTATTTCTTAAAATACTGTTCCTTTTTACATACACATTATTTAAAGCCGCTTGAGTGGAACAGTTTGAATATGATCAGATACACGTGGGTTAACGCATGCATCGATAAAGACCACCATTCATTCATTCGAACTCGAAGAAATGTTTTTGTTCGTTATGATAAATTCTACAAATGATTTCATAATGACGTAATTCTCAGGAAATCGTGAATAGTACCATTACTATCGCGTTCGCATTTATAAAATCTAAATTGGTTTCGCATAATTGTAATCGAAAGTAAAAAGTGTTATTATACGCTTACTATTCTAACCAAAAGCGAAAATTGTTATATTACATATCTGATCCGTGATAATACTTTTTTTCTTTTTTCTTTTCTCTAAATTCCAAAAGTACGGTATCGTTAGTTTTTTAAACAGATAAAACAAGCGAAATGTAATAATTTTTATTTTCCATTTAACGACGATTTTCAATGGATTCTGAATGAAACACATCTTTTCTACAAACTCTGCTCTTTTCATTTGTCTGTCATCGTCGTCGTAATGATTATTAAAGTTAAGTCGATTTCAAAGGAATATCGAAAGAGTTCGATCGTGTTATATGGGTCATTGTAGACTTTGTGAAACAGATTCAGCAGTTGCAGTTGGTCTAAGGTTTCCAATTTACCGTCTATCCACGAGTCGTGCGGATATAATGCGGGAATAATACGCATAGTTTTACATTCGATAGACTCCCTTATAATTTCCATTAACACAAAGAAAAAAGGGGAAAAAAGAAAGAAAGCCCAGAAAAACGTTTATCAAATAATATTCATATTAAAATGATCAAAAACGTTACCATATACTCACTTATGTACAGTAAAAGATAAATTATGGCACTGATCAATTCGTTTATCTCGTTGTTATGATATTAACGGGTCGTTTAAAAATTTATTGTAATCACTATCAACAGGTATTCCACACGATCTATATTAACGTAAATAACATGTATGGAACATGAAATTTAATCTCGTAACGTATTAATAATTAACTGTAATAAATATTCAATCAATCAGAACGTATGTAAATATATGAATTCAAATTATATTTGATGTAATTGATAATCGTGATGGAATTAACTATCGAAGGTAATTAATTGTTATTAGATTTATATACGTCTAATATGTATAATTGATTTATTCTTAACGATACAAGAAAAGAAAAAAAAAAAAGAGAAAAAGAAAACAGTTCCATCAAAGCGATATTATAAACTATAAAATTCCTCGATAAGACCTTTTCTAAGTTTTAACATATTACGACAGATACCTTTAATACCATAATCCAAAGACATCCCCTCGATGTCACAACAACGAAGCACTATGCTTTCCTATCGCATACCTTTATCCTTTTAAAAAGCCGCGCGCGCGCGCGCGCGCGTTTTATTTGATCTCTTTGTAACACTTGTGTGTTAAGTATAATAATAATAATAATAATAATAATAATAATAATAATAATAACAAAAAGAATAAAAATAAATATAATAATAATAATAATGAGAGAAAAAAAAATAGGTAAAAAGGAGGCGAATCTTGTCTTAGTGTACGTAAAACATTCAAATCGATACAGAAGAAGATAAAATTATTACGTCGCGTTCGATTGACCCGGGAAATTGTCGAATAATTTTATCTTTCTCATTCACTGTTTAACACGAACGATATCTTTGAATTATACGGCCAATGAGAAGTACTTCTTCTTATTTTTTCTTTCTTTTTTTTTTTATTCTTTTTTTTTATTATTTCTTTTTCTCCTATAAGAAAAACAAGTGTGTGTGTGTGTTTGTGTATATGTACTATCGATTTACCTGAATGAGCGGGGACGGTCTACGGAGGTGCCACACTAAAGCAGGCGAAGCACCACGAAGCACCGACGGCACGCGAACGAGTAAGAGATTCGAAGATACGTGTAATGATCCTGAACGTTCGCGATCGATCGATCCCCTTTCAAGGAACGTTCCTACTAAAGGATAAGAAAAGAAAGAACTTGTATCACAAAATGACTCTTCTGTTCTTTCAAAGACAAAAAGACAGAGAGAGAGAGAGAGAGAGAGAGAGAGAGAGAGAGAGAGAGAGAGAGAGAAAGAGATATAGAGAGAAATATATGTGTATATATATATGTATATATATATGTATGTGTGTGTATATATATATATATATATAAAGAGAAAAAGAGAACGAGAAAGAGAGAGAGAGAAAGAGAGAAAGCAGTACAGTGGTGACACGTCGAGGGCGAGACTGATCGCGGGCCTGTTGTCAAGGGGTTGTTTCAACGGAGGCACCCGCCCTCGCCGCCCCCTAAACCCGCACTGCTGCCCCTGGCTCACCGCCATCCTCCGAACACTGTCCGTCGTACGGGTCGTCCTGGCGCATGCGTTTCCTTCTCAACAGTGTCGTATTTATCTCGCGAAACACCCTTTAGAATTACTTTTTTTTTCTTTTACCTAAAACAATATATATAATAGAATGTAAATCGAATGTAAAAAAAAGACTGATCGGATTAATATTTAATAATTGTTTAAATGAATTCTATGTTTGCGTTCTAATGTGAAATATGGATTTCTTTTTTCAAACATACACACACACACACACATAATTTGATACCGTCGTAACGTCCAATCCAGCGTCTATCGTCGTTCGATGGTCTTACAATGAAAATTTTAGTGATACATGGTAAAGTAACGTAACGTCATACTCTCCTCCACCCCCGCACGCGCAACTGTTTGCACGGTTTCGTATTCTACTTTGATGGCCTTTGATATCTTTTTTTCTTCTTTTTCTTTTATCATCATCCAATATATAATTGATAATCTATAAAGAATTATATACCCTTTTATAACGACCGATATTCTCTCGAATATTGATTTGAGAAAAGAAAGAAATGTCGGGATACTCGAATAGAGATAAGTCACGTGTTATACGGTTCCACCCTATATAACGTCTCGGGTATACGTTTTCTAGGGTGAACCAGAATCGGCTCGGTGCGGCACGATGCGACGGTTATGCGTCGCGGTACCTCTCCGCAATCGGCCGGCACTGCTGTCCACAGCTTCCGCGCCGTTAGACGACGCTTCTCGCAGATCGATTCCAGCAAAATTAGTGGCAGGACGGACGCGATTTCTCGCTTATTTTCGTGTCCTATGTACGTAGTCGTTAAACGTATCTATTTAAGGTTCTCACGCGTTATGAAGGAGGAAGAACGTTCGACGATGAGGATCGTATATATCGAAGAGTCACGTTGAAGTGCTTTTTCCTTCAAGGAATTTCGTCGATCAAGGACGAATTCGAAGATAACACCTTTCGAGGACCGTTGATCGGCTTACGAGAACAACTATCTGTAAAAGAAATATAACTGTGAGAAAAAGAAAAGGGGAAAGAGAGAGAGAGAGAGAGAGAGAGAGAGAGAAAGAAAAAGATAGAAGACGTTGCATTTGCGTCTTTAAACGATTAATTAAAATCTTTCGAATTTACTAGTAGTATATACGATCATTAAAATTTCTCGAATTAGGTCAAAGTTCTTTTAAGGTTCATCTATCTATCTGGGGAATCGCTGGTAATAAACAAGAGAGAGAAAGAGAAAGAAAGAAAGGTTTGAAAAAAAATTTGATTATTTTAACTTACATATGGTACAACGAATTATGTAGCTATCCCGAAGGGAACGTGTTTATTTAATAATATCGAATCAATTTACGTGCCTTTCGAAGAAGAAAAATACTTGATGGTGATTCATTTTGATAAATCCTTTAAGGCTCTTTGATATGTGGACCAGCTGGTTCAGTGCAGGTACATGTTTTCTGCCATTTCTTTTTGAATAATCGAAGGGTTATTACATGTAGAAAACACCCGTAAGCGTGCCGGAGATCTAATTATTTTTTTTCAGGAAAAAGAAACAAAACTTATCCGAGGAACGACGAGGGCGTTAACGATGGTGATACCATCTTTTAACACTATTGATAACTTTTTACAAACGGGAAATTGTAGTTAAATTCTATTTCTCACCTCGTATTCCCGTTGTCGCTTAAAACATTATGCGATAAAAAAACAAAATGAAAAATGAACCGAAATTTTTTTCTCTTTTTTACTTTTTCAATTCTGGCACTTAACAGTGTTTTCTACAAACACTCTTCGATTGTTAAATAACACGAATATGCTGTACTATTTCCGAAGATAATGATCGCGTTAACTCATGCGAAGATTGCTTTAAATAATTCGTAAAATATATGGTGTAATTTAAAAATATTAAATCTCTATTGGATAGAATGTAATAATTTAAATTTACAAGATAGGACAATGTCGTTGATCGTTACATATCGTATAGACTATTACAACGTTGACATTTCTTCGAATGAACAAACGTACGTCAATTCCCGCTCGTTAGTTTCGAATGTTACGAAGATGGCAGCACCAGTATTGGTGTTACACAATCGCCATCTGTCAACACAACTCATCGAACGGATAATATAACGCATAAGCATTGAATAATTATATATATATACATATATATAATTTTTTTGTATACTAACAATAACGAAAACATTATCGTATAAAAATAATTATAAATTTATTAAATCAGATCATACGAGATATGTACAATAGAAGTTGATCGTTAGATTTTTATTGATTTTTACACGTGACTTCTATTGTAATAGCTTTGTAGTAAACGGTACGTTACTATGCATTTTCTTTTAAGAACACAAATACGTTTGCGATTACAGTCTCGACCTGTAAATATTTCATTATCCTTAGGATTGACCTCGTTTTTATTATTTCAAAGCTTTGTTTTTTTTCCGTCATTTCACGATTGCAATGAAACCATGCTATATGTATTATTGCACGAGGAAAAATCAATTCGTCGAGTATAGAAATGTATTATGCAGTAATGTTTACTCGTAAATGCCGATTTAACGAAAGTAGTATAATTTTTTATGAACATGGATGATAATCGACAAGCTTTAACTGCGCAATGCGCGTTTACTACATTATTGACAATCAAAGATAAATATCGTTACGGACATATGAACACGTTGGCGTCGTTGCGGTAAAGGTTTTAATAATATTCTAAATTAGATATAAAAATTAATTTGTCGGTTAATAAGTTAAACTCGAAAAGTTTTATATTAGGAAATGTTAAAGCGTTTATAAAATTATATAATAGAAATAGATTGAAGATAACATTAAATTTAGTGTTTTATGTATCATGAAAGAATGATTTTTGGCTTATCATTATAGATTATATTCATAAAGTGAGCATGTCTAGAAGAAAAATCGGTGGAGATAGACAATTTAACAACGTGGATTACACACAGCTAACTGAAACTGATAACGGCTTTATAGATTCACAGGTAAATGAGTAATATCTATTCAATTGAATGATTTAAGATATAATATTTTCTGTTGAGACTTTTGCAGAAAAAAAAAATAGATAAATTCACAGGATGAAACAATTTTACAACTATTGGTTTTGTAAATTAAAATATAACGTGTTCAAGGTAATCCAGGTTTACATCCATTAACGCTTAACCATCCCCTCTATAGTTTGTGAATCCACCGGTGAAAATACCATGGAAAGCCATCATGCTAGCTGCTCTTCTATTTGTGGGAGGAACCGTTTTGCTTATAACGGGAAGCTTGATCATCAGCGGGCATATTGATTGCAAAGTAAAGTTTCCTTTTATTTGTCTAAATGTCTTGTAAAAATTGTTATATAGATATAAAAATAATAATTTTACAGACAATTATGTTTACTAAATTATAAATTATAACAAATTATAAAGTATCATAAAAATAATGTCAACTCTCTTCATATAATTTATTTATTTCTATTCCAGTATTCTGATCGAATATGGCCTGTGATTATTCTAGGAGCATTGATGTTTATACCTGGAGCTTACCATATGAGAGTTGCTATTTTAGCTTATCAGAAAGTACCTGGTTATTCCTTCGATGATATACCTGAATTTGATTAAGTAGTACACAACACACACACAAAGTGTATATATAATTACTCACATCCTTACATCTATTTTGACACATAAACAGTATTTTATATAAAGAAAAATAGTTAGTATAATCACATAATAATTTTATCATACTTCTAATGTAATATAAACCATGTTTGATTTTTATATTTTCTTAACTACTTATTTTAAATAAAAAATTCCCTGTACATTTATTTAAATTAAATAATTTCTGTTGCATTTATTTATTCAATTTATTTATTCAAATCTCTTGAAAGAGAAATTTACTTAGAAATTTATTAATGATTATACTAACGTATTTTTGTATGTAGATATTTGTCATAAAATAATACTTGGATTCTAATTTTTAGACAATTTGTATAATCTATTATAAATATATCCAAATATATTGTAGATACATTATATAATGAGATTAATAAATGGTCGGGTTTAAAGAATTGTTCTTAATTTTCTTATAAATTTTTATATATATCTAGATCAAAACAATATCTTTGAAGTATACATTTTTATAAAACAGTTCTTATAATAAAAGCTTTAAATAATTTATAACTGACATAATGTCCAATTTCATTATTGTATCACTTACTTTTCCTATTATTGTTAATGATGGATTAAACCAAGTATGTAATACCTGTTTCACCAATTGTTTACTAATGTTTATTTGTTTTTTTTCTTGATCATAGGATTTTTCATGATAAAGATTTGTCTCTGTTGGTATATCCTATTAAACAATTTGCTTATTATAGAAACTTAGAAAGTAGTTTCATTATAATATAAGATAATATTTACCTCAAACATAATATATATAGATAACTGCTCAGGGTTAGAACTTTCAATACTATGACCAACATTCATGGCAAGTCTTCGAAAAAAACCCAGAAACATTAGATATATTTCTTCTTCCACCCAATCAGTATTTATTAAGATTTGTATAAAAGATGATATCTTTAATAAATATTATTTTATGTACTTAGTTATATTTGAATTCAAACAATAAAAAGAAAATAACAAAATAAAGAAATCATTCTTTTCTTCCTTTTTTTTTTTTTATCGTAAAACAAAGATCTTTAAATTACCTCTATTGTCCTATATATGCCAAGACCAGATGCATATTGATACAATCGTTGAGCAAGCATCATATCACTGTGAACTAAAGTTGCTATTGCAGCACGACACGTTACATTATTAACAAATGTGAAATTATATTCAATTATCAAATATCCCATTTTAATAATCAATTTAGTTTCTTTTTCTGTTAAAAATGTTAGCATCAATCTGTCTACATAACATGCAAGATCTAAAAGTATAAAAAATTATAAAAAATATGTTTACGACAAAATATCCATTCGTACTATTATACAATTACTTATTATTATTAAATTAAAGTATCAACAAATTTCTTACCTATAGGCTCAAAACTGTTAACTTGATCTTTAACTAAAAATTGAAACATAAAAAATGCATATTCTGAAGATTCTTCACAAAGCGCATCCAATAAAATGCTTATTATCTTTGTTCTAAGATAATAATCTTCAGCATTACTTATGACATTCCAATTTTTACGATTTGTACTTATTATATTGCTTTCTGAAAATAATTAAATTTTATATAAAATATATGGTAAACTTTTTGAATTATAGATAGTATTTTTGTTTGGTTTGTTGCGTCAATACATGATTGAATTGACTGCTTAATATTTGAATTTTTATAATTAATTATAAACTTACGCTTAAGTAACATGAATGCTTTAATAGCTTGATTATTTGCTAAATAAATTTCAGCTGACATGATAATAAAAGCAGCATCATGGTGCATATTACATATTTGTAAGGTTTCCATTAATTTATATGCTTGTATCCAAATTTCATCTACAACTAATTTCGTTAAAATATATATGGCAACATCCAATAATACTTTACATACGGCATTGATTCCACCTGTTTGGACTTAAAAACATAAAAATTAAAAATTATATATTTTTTATTGTTAGTAAAAATAATTACATTAATAAGAAATTTATGTACTAATATGATAATGTTTTATTATGAATGTCTTATACATTGATACAATAGTTTATTTTACAATTAAGAGAATGCAATTATGCTTCATAACTGAAACAATTAATAAGAAATCTTTCTCCTGTTTTATTATGTAAATCTATTATACATGTGTAAAATTAATAATATAATGTTTATTTTCTTATTCTTATTGATTTAAGTATAAAGTCAACAGTAATCTTTGATGGAAATATTGCTTTTGGTCTATATTAAAGATCTATAGAAATTCTATATTATTACGTAAATAAAATATACTTGTAATTACAAAGAAGCGTATTTTTAATTACAGTGCAGTATAACTCTCTGTTTTTTTATAAATAAAACAGCAGAAATCTTGTTTTTCAAAAATGTTATAGTATATTACACATTATAACATATAATTTACATATTATTACATAAGCATTGTTTAAAATATTGTACCAATGAATTTCTATTGATTTTACCTGCACGTTTAATAATCTTAGATATATGATATTCTGAATGCTTTATTTCCGCACAGAATATTCGAAAACAGCAACGAGAATATAATGATTGATTATCATCTGTTTCTTGATACATATTTAACATATTAATAACATAGTCATAATCTTCATGTAATAATTTTTCCTTTAGATTATTTAACATCAGATGTAAGTTCCAAAATCTATTCCTGTATAGAGACTGTGGTTTAGATAAATCACCTATAAAACAAGTAGCACAAAAAATATTAACATATTAAATAGCTTATTATAATATCTTATCATAGTTTTTGTGTAGATATAAAAATGAAGTATTATTAAAGTTTAGTAAAATATAAAAATGAAAAATTATTATTGTTTTATTTCAATACTTACTAATTGAGTGTAATTTATATGATTTGTTAGAAAAGCTTTCATTATTATCTACTGATTTTAGAGACGTTTCATCATAACAATTTTGATACTTATGTTGTAATAAATTATTAAAAGATGACATTAAATTTGTATCCAATTGATCTATTTCATTAGGATGTAATTTTTTTATTAAATTTATGTAAACATCTTGAATATTTCTGCGATTTATTATGCAATCATTTAATATTGTTTCTATAATTTCTTTGTCTGGCTTTACAAATTGAAGTAGAGTACGTAAGGTGTTCCAATATTCATCAGATTTTATTCTTGGTTTAATTGAAGTCAATATATAATATGGTGTTAAATTATCATTACAAGTAAGAGTTTTGCACAAACTACTTACTACATGATTTAGATTCATTCCTTTATTCTTGAGTGCTCTTATAGTAGTAGAAATAAATTGTAAACATACTCTTTTATGTAAATAGAACTTTTCATATATATTCATAATAGAAGTTATATCAAGCTCTTCTACAGTCCGAATGTATAGTAATTCTAGAAAATATATATGCCCCAAAGACCATAAATGATCTATTATACTCGTAAGATGTTGCTTATTTGTATAAATAATTTTATCAATTAAATTTTGTAACTAAAACAAAAAAAAAGAAAAAAAATATATAAGAAATTTGTATTTGCACTGAAAAATTCGTTATATGAGTTATTTATGATTGTAAATAGCATTAAGAAAGCTTTTACATACATCATGTTTATAATAACACTTCTTTCTAAGGCAAAGACCATTTTTTATCATTTCATAACAATATCCCTTTATACATTTTTTATATTTCCATGGTTGTATTTTCTCAATATGTTGAATTACAGCTTTATTATTAGAAACAATATTAGTATTGTATGCATTGCAATTATTATTCAAAAGCGAGTCTTTGTTATTATTTACTGAAACAGAATCAATAGAAGTAATTGTTTTAGCATTTGCAAATAATATTTCCTTTGAAGAAATATCACTTCTTTGTATATTGTCATGTTTTATATTGTCCTTCGAATTTGAACATTTGTTATTTATTGAAATATCAGATTCTGTAATAGTATCCAATGTTTTAGTGGATTCTAAAATATTATGTTGTATATTTGTATCAAAAGTATTCTGATCTCTCTCTATCATTTTACAATCAGTCATTGCTTCAGTCTCCTTATTTGATATAAAAATTTCATCTCTGAAAATAAATATTTATTATACTTAACATAATATTTAAAGTATTTAGTAATCCACACAATAATTAACAATGTTAAAATTTTCAAATTATAATCAAATAATATTAAACAAGTTTTTAACATATATAATTATATAAAATAACATTAATATACTTACCGAGATGTGAATGTTTCAGCATATAACGAAATACAATCATCGTCACCACTATCATCTTGTGTTTTATTTTCTACTTGGTTTTGGTCATCTAGTTGTGTGCTGCGAGCTGATATTCTAGCTTCATTCAAATTGTCTTTATCAACATTTTCTGTATTTGTACTATATTCTTTCGTTGGTACTGATTCATTCTTTTCATTCTCTAAATCAAATTTTGTGTATGAACTATTAGAAACATCCTTCTTTGCATCAAAACCAGCCTTAATTGATTCTTGCATACGTTGTACTTTATAAGGAATATTACTATTAGTATTATTATTAGAATTCAAAGTTATATGATTATCTGTATCTTGTAATAAATTATTATCACTGATATTTACGTTATCATATTTGAAGAATGAATTAGAATTATCACTCTTAAATAGAAAATTATTTTCTGTTTTAAAACTTTTGTCTTGTATATATGTTCTATTGAGTTTTAATTTTTTATTGCTTGGGTTATTAAATAGTGCTTCTTTATTTTGTCCAAACCAGTTTCTTTTTTTATGAGAAGCAGATCCACCATCTTTTTTAATTTGTAACATTGTATTTGTATAATTATCATTAATTGAGTTAAAGACATTTATGTCAGCTATATTTGACGAATTATTAATTTGTAATTGTAACAGATAACTCTGTTCGCGATTTTCAATAAATGCATGTACATTATCTACTGTCAGCCCGGCTACTCTATGTACTTCAACCAAGGAAGACTCATTAATGTCTACTTTTGATACTGTATCTGTAGAATAATTCATATGCTGTAAATTATTTGATTTCTGTGTATTATTATTATCATCATGTTTTTTTTCTAATACTATTACATTTTTAATTAAAATATTATCTGTTTTTTCTGGTTTTTCAGAATTTTGAAGTTCCATTTTTTTTTTGTTTTCTGATGTACATGGAACAATCTGCATTTCTTTTGAAAACTTTCTAGGCATTTTCTCATCTAAACATTTATCTTTCAAATTTTGATTATTAATAAAATCAATCTCAGAATGTTTTTTGGAATTTAAATCTTGGTTCTTTAATTCATTTTTAATATGTATATCAGGTATTGATACTTTTTCCTTAGATATATTAGAAAATAACTTTGTATTACAATTTGTGGTAACAATAGATAAATCTGTATTTTTGTGTTTCTCTGTACACTTAACAGCATCATTTATATCTAATTTATGTTTTTCTATATTGTCATTATTAATAGAAGGTAAAGATTTAATGGAACAAGTTTCTTGTTCTTTTGTATATGATAGATTTGTATCAACATTTAATTGTTTGTCTTTTTTTTTCGTTTCTTTTCTTTTCTTTGAGCCATGTTCTTTAATGGTTCTTGAGACAAATTTTTTTTTAATAGTTTTAGAAGCATATTTAATTTCAGAATGTATTAATTTTCTGTTATCATCAATGGAAGATTTTTCTGTCTTTGGATTGATTTTGTTATTCGTATTTATCTTACATTTATTAATTGTCTTCGCAGAGTTAATTCTTTTAGTAATCAAATACTGCTGATGTGATGGAATTAAATTGTCTGCAGCAATATCATGCAAGATGATACGTAGATCTTTCAATTCTAACTTTGATTGTAAATTTTTATATCGTATTGATAAATTTTTTTTCTTACGATTAGAATTTTCTCTTGCAATTTTTGTCTTAGAAGATTGAGAACATTTCCTTTTTGTCCACATATTTATTTTTTCTAACAATATATCTATTATTATTTATATACTGCTTTGTAATACTTTTTTATTTAATTTTAAAACAAATACAAATACAAAATTTGCAATATATATATACATATATACATATATATATATATATATATATATAATTATCTAAATTTTATATTAATATAAAATTATGATAATTTAACTTCTTTTTTAGCCAAGATACATTTATTTATCTGAACAAATTAAAAATAGAAATCAAGAAAAAAAAAAAAATAGATTACTCAGTTAAAGATTAACAGAATCTTTCAATGAAAAGAAATATTTAATTGTATTACCTTTTTATTAAAAGTCCTAAAGTATATAGTGGATAAAATAATCAAAAATTCCTTTTCGTTCATCTAAATGACAATAAATTTAACGTTGTATTGTCCCTCAATTAATGTAAATAGATGATATAATTGAATCCTTATAATATTTGATCCACGTGTATTCACCTACATCGTCCCTGGAAATATAAAATTCACTTTAATTATGATTTCTTAATTGATTTAACATCTACGCACTTTGTACGAGACACATGCTACAGGAAGTAAATACATCTCTTAACTCATATCCGATTGCAATATTCGATCGAGATACATGATATAAAAATTAATAATTATTATCACTTTTTTAATCATATAAGTTTTAATCTGTGATTTTAAATCACAGATATAAATAAAAAATAAAAATATTCACGGTTTTCCAATGTATATACTACGATAAATACTTAAAACTTGTAAGCACCGCCTTCTTTCAATTTTTTCGATTATCGCAAGCAACATAAATCGATATTAAACATCGATTGGCATCTTTAAGGTGTACCGATCATTCACATCTCTCTCTCTCTCTCTCTCTCTCTCTCTCTCCCTCTCTCTCTCTCTCTATCATATGTCTTTTGTTTGTAGATATTATATCGTTATTTGTTTTAATTATTGTTTTTATAATCGAAGAAACGAATTTAAATATGAAATTAATTTAAAACATTGTCGAGATTATGGAAAATACTTATATTCTATATTTTGTTTTTCGAGACGGTGATTAATCGATTTCATCTCCACCAATCATAGCTATCTTTTACATCTCTTATTCTCTCTCTCTTTCTCACTCTTTCTTTTTCTTTCTTTCTCTCTCACCGAGAAGTGTCGTGAAGTTATTCAACGCATATACCGGATGTACATAAATGTGGTCAATTTATTGTTTGATTATTCTCTCGTTCGTGGGCCAATCGAAAATATTTTTTGTCTGATATAACGTGGTTCTAAAGGAGTCCTTAAGATGATTACAGTCAATTTTTTGTCCTCTTTTTTCCCCAGTTTTCAAATTCGGCAAGTATTATATCATAATAAATTATTAAAAATTATTATTATTTCTTTTTTCTAATCTAAACCGAAGAAACATTAAAAAAGGAACATACTTTATCTTAATTAAAACATTGTTTGAAATGATATTTTTCTGTAGCATATTTAAAAATGGAAAATAAATATCTGTTCAATCCTTTTTACGGCATTTACATGCATTAATGCACGTATATGCATCTATAATTAATTCTCCATTGTATATTTTTCAACATTATTGGAACTTCTAATATCTTTAGATGCGTATCCATTTACACAAAGAAATGTTTACAAACAGTCAATAATGACTCAATACTTATCTATGTATATCAACAATTCTGAAAAATGTACAACGTTGTAACATGCGATATATGTACCTCGTTAAGAGGGACATTTTTTGTTGTCTTTTTTTACGGCATTTTTTAATTTGGCGAATATTATATTATAGTAAATTATTATACATTATTATTATTTCTTTTTTCTAATTTGAACAGAAGAAACATTAAAAAAATATATTAATTAAAACGATGTTGAAAATGATATTTATTAGCTAAAATTTAATTTTTCAACTATTATATATAATTATTATACTTCGTTAATTAGTATCATGTAATTTTTTTTTAACTATTATAATATATATATATATATATATATATATATATATATATATATATATATATATATTTATAATGGTAAACGAAATAAGAAAAAAGAATAGTTAAAAAAGTATAAATATATATAAATTTTTTTGTTTTTTCTTTTTTGATTCAAATAGAAAAAGTAAAAAGATATATTTTATGATATTTGCCGAATTCGTTTCAATATCTATTAAAAGATAGATGTAAAAAGATTTACAGACTTATTTATAAAAAAAAAAAAAATTGAATATGATCTTGAAAACTTCGAAAATAAAAGAATCGAGAAAATATTTATCGTAATCGTGTTATACAAGACAAATCAACTTTTGTTTGCAACAGAATGATCTAATGTAAGCTGATCACGTTTTGTGGTTCACCCGTTATATGTGAAATCATCCCAATTCAAGAAAGTCCAAATTTCTTTGTTCTACATGAGGTAACATTTCTTCAAATTCCTAATGCGTAGGGGCCTTGACGATCTTATGTCAGCCCTGTTATGTCGACAACATCAGCGCTTGAGGCAAATGTTGGATGTTTTATCTTAACAATAAAAACGAATATTCAATTTTCCCGATAAATGAAAATTTTAAATTGATTGAATATAATAGTTAAAAAAAAATAATACTTAATATTAATCTATAAAATGAATATTATACATTATAATTGTATTAAGTTATACAATTAATTAAATAATTTAACTTTAGAACTTATTATGAAATTAAAAAATGATTAAAAAGAGAGAGAGAGAGAGAGGGAGGAGGAAAGTAATGTGAAACGTAATTATTATGCGATGTAGTTTTAAAGGGAGAGAAGAAAAAAAATCAACAGCACACAATTTTCAAGTAAATCGTCATTAATAGTAAAGTACTGACCGTATCCAACGTTCTTTAATTTCGATGATTCGACGAGAATAATATGATAAAACTGAAAAATTTTAATGATTGCAACTTTTTAACGTAACACATCGTTTGATTGTAATTATAAAATTTCGAAATAACGAATAATCAATTTAAAAAAAAACGTTAATTTGCTTTTGCAATTCTGGGAATGAATTTGTAGAGATGACAAATAGAGAGACCATACATTTTGGAATATTCTCAAGTATCTTTGATTTGGGGACGTTGTTTGAACTGGACATAGAATATGGATAACGTTCAAATTAGATATCCAGTAAGGATTATCTCAACAAGCTGTGTCCTACATCCATATTCTATTCCTTTGATTAAGTCATGCATTTCTCTATGACACCTACTTGTTTGAGAAGTTGTTTAGTTAGGATTCCATTCCATCAGGGTATCCTGTAAAACGAATCTGAATTTCCTATTCACGAGTTTATGAATATCGCCATCTTGGAAGGAAGTGTTACAATATTACAATGAATGCATTTACATATCGACGTTTCATTAACACGTTTCATTACATAACGCGTTTCATTAGTCTTACGAAAATTAACACATTTATCACGAAAAAGAGCACGTTTAGATTATGTTCGCGATAAGTAATACGTTACGCACGAAAAATATTAAATTATTTTGAACATTGCTGCGAAAAGTAGAACGTTTCATTTTTCGTTCAATTCATTACGTTCAATTAATTAGTCTTACGAAGAGTGGCGCGTTTCAAACGTGAAACGTTGATATATTTCGTGAATAATAATCGAAACGCGTTTCTTTTCGTAACGTATTACACCGTAACGTTCTAGTTTTCCTAGCCGAAAAAAAAGAAAAATACACAACGTGCTATTATTCGTCACTAAAAAGGAAAATATGTGTCACTTTTCTCGAACAAAATCAAAGCTTATTGTTTTTCGCGGTCACAAAATTCAAAGTTCTAATCTAAGTAAGACTAATGAAACGAGTTACATTTCGTTACGCATGTCGATATATTCTGTATATATGAATATGAAAACTAGGACGCGTTATAATATTCTGTCACGAACAGAAGCACGTTTCGATTATGTTCACGGAAAGGTAGCATGTTCGACTTTAATCACGATATAACCAGCACGATTCATAATTCGTCACGAACAATAGTAATTTATTTTGAATACTGTTACGAAAAGTAGGACGTTTTATTTTTTGTTCAAATTGCGGTTTATTAATTACGATTCAATTAAATTAGTATTACGAAGACTGGCGTGTTTCAGAAGTGAAACGTTGCTATTTTTCACGAATAATGATCGAAACGCGTTTCTTTTCGTGACGGATTAAATCGAAACGTTCTAGTTTTTCGTAACAAAAAAATACACAACGTGCTATTATTCGTTGGTATAAAAATAAAATATGTAAATATTAAAGGTATATGCCACTTTTTCCCCAATTCGAAATTGAAAATTACTAACTTTCGTGGTCACACAAAGTTCACAGTTCAAGTTCAAAGTTCTAATCTACGTAAGACTAATGAATTTTGTTAGATTTTGTTAACGTTAGATTTTGTTGATATCGATTATATAAATGAGAAAAATAAAGAGAAAATGAGAAGAGAAAGGTGGTTCGTTAGTCAATGTAAAATTTATTTCAAATTTAAGACGTCCTCTAGAAAAAGTAATCGTTCCAGTGGAAAGGCAGAAATCGATACATTTAGCAAATACGGTCACGATCGAGACCAATTCGTCGAGATTTCGATGATTACAATGATTTTTCGAACGAAGTGCCAAAAACGGGGTGCGATGTTCGGCGTATTGAAGCCATACAAAAGAAATCATCGTTTTCTTTTCAAATGAGAAATCATTCCTATGTGGGTGATGTGAAATAACAAAGGAAGAAAAATATAATAAAATAAAATAAAATAAAATAGATAAAATCGCATATACATACATTATAAACCACACTCCCTATAAACGTATATACTCTTACGTTAAACGTACCTAATAAATACATGTATACATATATACATGCATGTATATATATATGAATGCATATAGATATATATGTAAATATCTATCGAAATCGTCGGATTGTTGAAAAATATTCGAAACGTTGGTTAACTAAAGAAAAATCGTTGCAGCTTTTCAACGATACCGTTGTGGTTGTTTTATTGAAACTATGTATAAACAACGAAATTACAAGTACATCATCATGTGTGGTGTAACGTGTAAGGATTCTGCTTAGAAAGATCGTTGAATCAAGGCCTCTCATTGATTCAAATTCTTGCCTTCCACCTGTTGTTGTTATCGTTTTTTTTTCTTTTTCCTTTTCCTTTCAGTATTTTTTTCTATTTTTTTTTTGTTTTTTTTTCCTTTTTCTCTTTCTTTTCCTTCAACTACGTGTGCAAACCATGTTGGTGCTACTGTTTTATTTTATTTTTATTTATTTTATTTTACTTTATTTTATTTTATTTATTTATTTTTTTCGTGTACTTACATCATACATGCATGCGTTTATATCTGTCGCTGTCATCGCGACGATGCGTTTTTTGTTTATTTTTTTTTGGTTTTTCATTTTTTCTTCTTTTCGTTTTTCCATTATATTAATTCTTTTCATTTGTATTTGCTGTAAATCGATGATTTCTTCTTATTTCCCTTTACCTTCGTAGAGTTTTTTGTAAATAGACTATGGGGATTTGTCGATCGGTCGTCTCGTATCACGTTTGAGTTCGATTTGTGGAAAATTTTTTAAAAGTAACGACGAGTCCTTTTCTGTCTCATTTTTTCTCTTTTTCTTTTGTCTTTTGTTTTTTTTCTTTTCCGTTATGTTCTCCCTAAGATACTTCGTTTTCTTTTCACAGTAAATTTTTTCAGTCGCGTAAAAGTCGAAGATATATTTTCACAGGTATGTGTAATACATACATACATACATACATACATACATACATACATACATACATACATACATACCTACATACATACATACATAAGTACGTAAATATACTTCTCAATCGTTGATGCTGGAAGATTATCCACGATTCGGATATTATTATTTTATACATTTAACTCAACGATTTCCTTTTACTTCTTGGTGCGATTTCAATCAATGTCGTCGGTAAAGAGTTATCGGCCGATGGTAAGTAGCGTGTGAGTGGCGAGTAATAGGTGATATCGGGAAAATATTTGAAAGACTCGATATGTAAGTGACTATAAATTATTTCATTTTATCCAGAATATAATAATAATAATAATAATAATAATAATAATAATAATAATAATAATAAAAATAATAGAGTCTAGAGGATCGACCGTTGATAAAGATCGCAACGATATCGTAGAAATTTTATAAAAAGTCTAAATAATAAAGGATAACGTGGCAGTTATTGTTCGGATTATGTAAATCGCTTTTTCTTTTTCTTTTTCTTTTTCTTTCTTTTTTTCCATTTTTTTAACGCATTGCGCGAATCACCTATCGCGCGTTGGAGATATACGTAAGTAAGAAAAGTTGCAATAATTTTTGGACAACGTCTTATATTATTTTTTTAGAATGAAGAAAAAAGAAAGAAATGAAGAAAAAAGAAAAGGAAATAAAGGAAAGGAGAGAGAGAGAGAGAGAGAGAGAGAGAGAGAGAGAGAGAGAGAGAGGTAGATAGAGATAGAAAGAAAACAAAACAGACAAAAAAAAAACGAAAGAGGAAACGAGAAATTTTCTCTCGTTCGATTTACAAATCCGATGTTCACCAAACGAGATCATGATCGTTTTTGGACGATAGTTTCGCTAAAGATATACATATTTCATATATTTTTATATGTATAAGTGTCTTATATTTTATCGGATAACGATCAGATAAGAAAAAGGACTTGCAAGATCGATATCCATATCCGACGATGATCGGAATGTTTTCCTCCATTAAATATCAAAGAGAAGAGTAAGACGCGAAGGAATTCCTGTGCGATTGTTGATACGCTTACTTCTATCACAGCATTCGATCATAGCCCGCTAAATCGTTATAGACCGATCGTCCTTCCCTTCGATCAGGACTAATCGTAAATATTTTTCTTTCTTTTCTTTTCTTTTTTCTTTTTTTTTTGTTCTTCCCTTGTTATCCTTTGTATTGTATTGTTCTTTCTTTCTTCGAGCATGAGTACACGAGAGAATGATCTATCAACTTTTTTTTTTCTACTCGTTTTTCTTTCTTTCTTTCTTTCATTCATTCATTAATTTTTTTCTTATCTTTTCTTTCTTAAACAATAATTTCAACTATACATACATCCAACTCTACCGGTCGGTCCAAGCTTTGCTCGATCGATAATCAAACCTAGATTACACGTGTGATTTTTATCTATGCGTTAATACCGTTCGCCTTTAAATGATTATAAAGTTGGATTAGGTATAATAGGAATCATGTACGTTTTTTTTGTGTGCGTGTGTGATGCGCGCAAGTGCGCGCGTTGTGTATGTGCGTTTTCGTAAACACACGTAAGCGCGGTATATGTGAACGTATATATGTATGTGTGCGCGTATCCTTTATAAGGTCGCCCGTGATAAAATAATGATGCCCCTATATCGACGGATCACGACGTAAGTTCGTTTGTCCTTTTAGCTTTCTTTTATTTTTTTATTTGTTTGTTTATTTTATTATTTATTATTATTTGTTTTCTTGTCGAGAGACGAGAAAGACGAGAGTGAAAAATATATTTTTCGATATTATTCGAAAAAGCATGACACAATGACTATAGTATGAATGAGGAAAAGCTGCGTTCGATGGCTTTCATGGTTTTTATTTTTGTTTCTTGGTCGTTCGAGATGATACGCTTGTTTTGAGTCCTTTTATTTTCCTTTCTTTTCTTTTTTCTTTTTTTCATTTATTTTTATCAAAAAAGATATTCTTCCCAAATTCAGAGAACGAGATATAAAAAAGAACTCGCTCTTCTTCCTCGTTCCCTTTTTTCTTTCTTTCTTTATCTCTCTCTTTTTTGAATTTTTTTTCTCTCTGTCTCTTTTTTCTAGCAGTTTTCGACTTTGTTGCAAAAAGCAGAAGTTCACCTCTCCTGATAATCACTTTTTGCGGCTTGCATTTATTATTTACTACAAAACGCGCATATTTAAGTTTACCGTTGTAGCTCACGGGTATTAATCCTCTTTTCCGAGGATAATGGAACTTGGTCGGTCTCTATCGCGAGAGTGCGACTAATGCGAGAGATGAGCTCGACAAGTAGGACGACGCTTCTCTTGACGATCGATGAAATTCTTATCTCCTGGATACCCTTGTATTGCCAGGGCAACACGGTAATTAAAAAGAAAAAAAAATACAAGGAAAAGAAAGAGAGAGAGAGAGAGAGAGAGAGAGAGAGAGAAGAAAAAAGATGAAACAGAAACTAAAAAAAAAAAAGAAAAAAAATAAAAGAAAAAAGAATTCTCGTGTTTTTCGTACACTTCTCGGACGTTGTTAGATCCAGTTAACGAAACGAGCACGTTCTAAAAAGTCATTGTTGCGAGCGTTTGGTACGTTCAGATTTGTTAGAGCGTTGAACAAATTTTAAAAAGTATTCATAAAGAATGAAACAACGCAACGGAACTCCTCTTAGCGCGTACTCGTCGATAATACTCCGTCGATAATTTTCATTTCTCCGTCGTCAATAATCTTTTCTTTTTCGTTTTTTTGTTCGTTCGTTCATTTGTTTTTTTTTTTTATTTTTTTATTTTTTATTTTTCTTTCCTTCTTTGTTTATCCTCCGTCGATAATTTTCTTTTACGCGTTCTATCTCAGCGAGGTAGGCAGATTAAAAATCCAAACTATTCACACGGTGGTCTCGATATTAGTAATGGCGTATTGTCAACAAATACTATCCTTCCCGTAATTCTCCAAATACATTTCCTGCGGTGTCGGAAGATTGTAACGTCCACTTAATCTGCTCCCAGTCAAACCGTTGTTATGGTGTGTGTGATTTACGTGATGATTTACATTGAGCGCAGCGTTCTTCTTCTTCTTTCGCGTTTTGTGACGATATAAGCAATACTTAAGACAACCGGTCGCCAACAAAAGGACGAAAAATATACCGAGGGCACCGGCACCAACGGCGACGTAAAGCAATGTTACACCGAAACGATACGAACAGTTGACTTCCTCCTCGTCGAAACCGGATGGACAGTTACGTACACCGTCGCACCAAAGGACCTGGTTGATGCAAGCCTGAATCTCCGGGCACCTTTAAATATATAAAATCAAAAATTTCATATTTACAATTGGAGAGATTGATGTTACAGATAATAAATATAATAAGTTTCATTAGTCACACCTATAAGGACATTCCTCCGTAGGTGAGATCGTAAAACCAACGTTGGACGATCGTTTCGAGATAGCCATCCAGGTAACGGCATAAAAGCCCGGTTCTCTTTGAAGGAATTCGACGACGAAGCTTCTCGAATGTTGTTGCATCGCAACGGTAACATTAACTGCACTGTAATTCCAACCACCGGAGAAAAAGTCGACGGTTCGGCTGGTATCGACGCCACCCTCTGGACATATAACACTGCGTTCTTTAGTATTTGCCGCCGAATATACGATTATTCGATTGAGGGTCGTACATTCTTCAACGTTGTCGAGATTAATGCTATAACCAGCGGTTCGTAGATATAGAAAGTTCATACGCGGGTCCTCGGGCTCTATCAGCCAGGGCTCGTTCACGCATTGGGTTGCCGTTAAGTCTTCCGTATTCCTTAGAATCTCTTCGACCGCGGCAACACCAGGTATTACACGTGGTAACGGACTTCTAAGTGATATCTCACCGCTGGTACCACGTAATCGACGCTCTTCCAGCTTCGTCGAGCAACCCTGATCGCTATTTTCCGTATTCATTGGAACGAAACGATATTCCCCTTCGAAAAAGTAATCCCTGTAGTCTTGCGTTACGTTCATCAATGTCACCGTAAATCTAATTTCGATGACGTTAGACGTTAGACTCCTCAAGACGATCCTTTCGCTAACGTTCGAACATAAACAGTCGCGTATCTGTAAACGTAACAAAAAATTAAATTTTCCTAAGTGACATTAATTTAGTCGTTATTTTCTTTTTTTAAGATTAGAAAATTTCGTGTTATTTTCGATAAGCATTTATCATATAAAATTATGACATTCCTTTTTTTAATTGATATCGTCATTGTAATCATCGAAATCGTTGTTTGCTTTGTAACCCTAGTTATGCATACCTCCAAATAATTTTAAGTTGTGCACTTGCGCTACTGGGGTGTGCTACAATCCAGGGACTTTGAACAACTGTAATTTATACAGAATGAATAATTTTGGTTTCAAAAAATACTGTATATTCTTTGAAGCCTCGAAAATAATTTGAAAATGCATTTCCAATTTTGTCATAAAAAAATTCATGAATCATGTAATGCGCGAATTGCTTTATTTGAACTCAAAGTTGATCTGGAGCGTTCTATAACCCCATAGGCACAACTAGGATTAATCTTGAAAGGAAGTAATATACGTATGTATATAAACATAATCCTAAAGGTAAACGAAAAAGCTTATATTTCATAGATTATCAGAGACTCACCAATTCAACCTCGTGCCAAGGATACTCAGCAATGACGAGTTCAGCTATACCAAACTTTCTTGGCTCGCCAATACGTCTATCGCAAGTCCATCGATTGACGAGTGGATCGATGTAAGAGGTACAGATCTTATCACCAAAGGAAGCTCTGTCAATAGATAACTCTATTCTATGTTCGGGCTCGGACTCGAATCTGTAAACGCAGCTGAGATTTTGCGTGCCACCTCGGCCATAGAGAAACACGCTCTTAGGGGATGTGAACTTTCCGAAGTTCGAGACGATCGATAATGAAGACGAAGATGATGAGGATGACGATGAGGATGATGATGATGTGGAAGACGAGGATGTCGGTGACGCCATTGAAAAAACGTGATTACAGGACGTTGCCTCGTGAACGAATTCATAACGTAGAACGAAGCTTATCGGATAAAGTGCACTTCCTTGACGAAGAATGTGTTCCAAAGTTAGATCCCTACCGGTTGAAACGTAACTCTCGGTCAGACTGCAAGGACGCGTGTGACGACTGCTATTACGTAAAAGACTGTGATCGCATAGTCGTGGAATGTCATCCTTACAAAATTGGCCCATCAGTGTGATGTTCTGAAATAAGAATACTTTATCATCTAAGCATTGTCCGTAGACGAAGGGACAATTTAGATATTGTAAGCTTTCAGTTGAACTGGGACGTGACTGGAACAAGTTCAATTTTCTTTTCGCATAACGCCTGATCTGATTATACGAGAAAAATCGAAAATATCTGATATTCGCGTATATCTCGATACACGTAGAGGAGAAGGAAATGTAGGAGGTGGAGATGATAATACTGGAAGGTCTTTTTTTATCGACCTCTAAATCAAGAAAACTGTTGGTAATAAATTATGTTAATGTCACTAGAACCTTTCATGTTAAATTTCTTTTTCTTATTTTTTTCCCAAAATCCAAAATAAAAAATTGAACTGGTCAAAAGATACGGTCGAAATAAATCGATGGTATAGCAGAGTTTGAAAAATTGAATTGTAGTATGGGAATAACGTTAAATATTTTCATAAACAATATTTAATATACAAATTATAAAACGATGTAAATGCGATAGAAAAATATGAAAAAAATAAAAATATTAAAATGAACTGCCTTTAATACGAACAATATAATTACTTTACGTATTAGTTCAATCAGAACAATGATTTGTAAATTGTATGGAGAGAAGTTACAAATATAATACAAATGAGAAATTTAATTTCGTGAATCCCATATTAGCAGGTATATATACATGCGTCTTATTGGTATTTAATCCAATTTAAAAATCTACATTTTAATTAAGCTACCGCAACCATTTCTATTAAAGATAATTAAGGAAAGATCTTTAATTAAAATAAAGAAAAATGATCACAATCGTGAAAACAAATTTTAATACGAAATTGAATCGTTGTTATATCGTTAGATCAGTGCACACTTTTAGACGTTAGACGGTGTCAAATGTGATATAGCAATTCCCGCATTACAATCATCTTTTCCTATCGCAATTCTAAATCAGAGAAAAGTGATCCTTGGAAATTACATTGAAAAATATTATCACGTTCGGTCGGAAGAATCAACTTTTTAGAAATGTCATACCTTACGATTTGTAACAAGCTTATTCGAAGCATGATCGCCATCCCATATCAGCAACTTAGCGTTACAATCGGCACCACTGTGAAGATTCGCGGCAAGTTCAGCACTGGCTGCGTAATACTTCACGAACGAAAGCCAAACTATCTCGTTTAGTTTCCCTTGAAAGTGATAACGGCAAGTAGTGTTCGGCGGTAGAGAATGCTTCGGATTCTCCAGTATTCCCAACGAGCTTTCGTCGCTCGATATATAAAAGTCACAGTTGTCGTTCTCCTTCACGAAGCTTCGGGATTTCTCGTCGACGAATAGCACCTAAGAGATTTCGATGAATTCGTATGAGCGATATCGGATAAAATCGAAGTTTAAACTCTTACGATAGGTATATGCATATAAAGTGTTTCTTAAAATAACCATTGGGATTTGTTTATCGAAAATATATTCTGATCTTATTTCCATCTTTTTATTGAATATAAATTATGTAAAAATTATTTCAATTGTATATATGTGTGTGTGTAGAATATTGGTGATACGTTGAAAAAATAGAACGAGTTAATTGACGAACGTTTACATTTTATAGAAATTTCTTTTCCAATGCTATTGATCAAATTAAACACTTTCATGGATAAAGCGAAAGATTCAATTTAGTTTGAGTTTTGATCCTATCGGTCGGATTTGTTCGATTTCGATGAATCTCTAAGTCTCGTTGAAATGTGAAAAAAAGACAAAAGACAAAAAAAGGAAAAAGAAAAAGAGAAAGAAAGAAAGAAAACGGACGAATCGAAAAATTCTCGAATAATCTCACCTGAACTTCAAGCTCGAATCCTGGAAGGAACGACAAAGGAACAGGGTGAAACGGATTATCGTATGGCGAGGTGTGAAATTCCAAAAGCATTGTGTTGTGACTACTGACAATATCCGGCACTGCATCTCCGCCACATAATCTCACGAGGACCCTGTCGGAGGTGGAGCCACCGTCATACACAGTTAAGTAATCTTGTACTACGTTGCACTGATCCCAAACTCTGCAAAGAGATCAAAGAAAACATAAACGAGGAATAGAAAAAAAGAAAAAAGAGGGAAAAAAAAAAAAATACAATAACGAAATAAACAAGTTTCTCGCGTGTTTTTGATTTGAATTAGGAAAAAATTCAACCAAAAAAAATATCACGCGCGTACTATCATCTCGAAACTGAATTTATTTATTTATTTATTTATTTCATCTTTTTAATTTTTTATATCCCTATATCTTTTTATTTTTATTATTATTTCTTTTTTTTTTGTATTCGAACGACAACAAATATGAGAGAAACGTAGATAATGGTGATGTCCCCCATTGTTCACGATATATTCTCCGTTTGTTAGTAAATAAAACGTGTTGATAGGATAAACGACGTCAATTTTTCACGATTTTGCTCTCGGACCTTTCAGTTCATCACCACCAACAACACCATCCCTTTCCCATTTCTACTCACCCAGGACAACCCCGATTACGCATTTATAGGAAAGTCGGAAGATTTATTATTGACCGCGACGCGGATGATACGCGCGGGAAATTTAATTCGATTTTAAACTCCCCCGTTCGTACATATACAATGCCTACCTAGAATATATGCATACATACATACATACATACATACATATATACATACATACATACATACATACATGCATACATACATACATGCATACATACATACATAAATACATACATACACATATATATATATATATCTTATATACATATATTTCAAGTGGGACGAAAAGTCCCGCCAATTTCGAATTACATTGGTACGTCGCATAAATTATGCAAAACGTTCTATCTGGTAATTGAAATTTTGCGTTTCCATTGACGATATGAGTTTTAATTTTATGAACGACGATCATCGTTTATTATTGTTGATATCTATAATATTGTTGCCATTATAATCTCATCATAGTGACGCGTGACGTACTATGCTTGTTTGAGATTCTTCTTTATCTTTTTGTATTTAATAATCTTCGATCATTATTTTCTTTTTTTTTTAAAGTAACAGGAATTAAAAACAAAAAACAAGAAAAAGATAAAAAAAAGAAATATAAGATCATGCTAACCCATATATCATTTAAATTTACCACGTCTACGTGTTGGCTAGCATTAGGAAAATTTCATTGCTCGAAAGGTTTAACACTAGACCCACTGACATATTTTCACGACATCAGTCCTTGAAAAAAAAAAAATTATTTCCTTCTTTTTTTTATGATTTATCGTAGTATGTTTGTTATGTTAGTATATACATAGTTAGTACTTAACAGCAACGAAATATCAACCTAGTTTTACCAACGACCGTTGATATGACTGGATACTTGAGAACAAAAAATAGTTCACTTCGTTATTATTTTTAATTTATTCTATATTACAATATATAACAAGTTGACGAAAAGAATTTTTTTGTGTTAATTATCTCTCGTCAGAACTATCATTCTTCATTAATCTTTTGCGATTTTATTTCGATTATCGGGGTATAACGATCTTCGGCTTGAAATAAATAATTATTGTTTTCAATAATAAGACTGGTTTAATTTATACGACAAATTCTGAGCAGTAATCGTCAAATAGGAATTATAAATGCGGCCACTTATCGATCAGTTAAAATTTAACGATTGATAAAATCATTTGACTTAATCATTGTCAGAGACAAATGATAATTGATATTCACTGTTTTAACGAGCTCACTTTAGTTCTGTAACAAATGATCTAAATGAGACGGTTGATAACGATAAAAGCGGTATATAAGTCATTTGATATATTAAAAAGACATATTTAGTCTCGTATCGGATATTCTTGATAAAAATAAATATTAATTCATAATATGAATTATTACATTTACTACTTTTCCTTTTATTATTCCGTTTGTCGATATAGAATAATACAATAATTTTTAAATAATTCCAATTGATAAATATGAAAACATGTGAATGATTAAGTAAGTAAATATATACCTCTAAATGAAAAATACATATTTATGTATATGATTTACATGACTTTCGTAATTATCGGGCCTAATGTATTACAGAGAGATGAACAAACGGACAAATACATGCGGAGAAAGAAAAAAAGAGACACATAGAGAGATAGACAAAGACAAAGAGAGAGAGAGAGAGAGAGAGAGAGAGAGAAAGAAAAAGAGAGGGAGAGAAAGACAGCAAGGGAAACAAAAAGACAGAAAGAAAAATAAAGAAACATACCTAAGTATACGTTGACTCCTATCGTACTTGACGATTTGATCCTTGATGTGTATCTTGTGGCTGTTCCGTTGACTGACAGCAAGAAGTGCTCTGTGTCCAGGAGGTGCACGATTCTGTTCTACGCGATAGTAACAGGTGACGTTCCTGGGATAAACGCCAGGATAGTTTGGTGACTGAAGCCGGCAGGCACGAGTGTCGCATTTGGTTAATACGCGATCACAGTAGGTACCATTTACCAGTTCACCCCGCCAAGTGGCCATACTTGTGTTCCCGTACCTCAAATGTGCTTCGCTCCGTTTGAGAAACTTGTACGACAGTTGGAAGTCGAAGTTGTAACCGATCCCCTAAAATTCAAGATTATTACCCTAAATCTCTAGCTATTATTATCCTACGTCTAACTCTCTGTCTCTCTCTCTCTCTCTCTCTCTCTCTCTCTCTGTCTCTCTCTCTCTCTCTCTCTCTTTCAATCGATCAATATCTATCGTTTGCTTCCTTATTCGCTCGTTTCACTTTCCTAAGATTATCGAGACGGATTAATTGGAATAATTTGATCAACGACGAGAACGATCCTCGAAGTTACTACCATCGTGATGAGCAATATCCTGTTTCAAGTGGAAATGCGTTTCATCTTCAATTACATTACCGAGTGCATAAACTTTGAATGATTAATAATAATCTTTGTTGACTTTTTATATGGGTTACTCATGAAAACCACGTTATGATCATAATGTCGTCGTTGTTAAAACTTATTCGTACAATTAATTCGATCTCTCAACGGAATGATTTCATATAAATGTGTGTCTGTAAGTGAGAGATAGAAAGAGAGAGAAAAGAAATTCAACTATTGACACATTTATATATATATATATATATATATATATATATATATATATATATATACATATATATATATATTTAATTCATTTTTCAGAATGAGATTACATTCTTTTTCACGATCTCAACAAAATTTCTTTTTTTCTCGACGTATTCGGTATTCATCAAACTAACAAATTATTAAACATGACATTATTAAATTCTATATATAGCATATATGTATACACACACACACACACACACACATGCATATAAATAGATATATAACAAAATAAATTGTCAAGATCGATGAGAATACGTCGTGTCTGGGTTGAATTTGATTGAAAGAAAGTCTCGTTTACCTCTTCGGGCAAGCGTTGCAAGTAAAGAGTGAGATTGATGGAGGGTGTTTCGCTGTAGTAAACCGTGTAACCCCAAGCACTGCCACACCATTGTCCACCTGTCGCTGGACGACCCTCCTCGCGAATACTCATGAAACCATCCGGGCATCCTTCTGATGTGAAAGATAGAAATCGACCGACCGTAAATGTGTCGAACGTTAACTGTAACAGGAAGTATTATTCGTCGTTCTCTATTTCATTCGGTAATATATATTTCTTTGTAAATATTATTATAATTATTATTATTATAATTATAATTATTATTATTATCATAATAATTATTATCATAATAATCATAATAATTATTATCATAATAATAATAATAATAATAATAATAATAGTAATAATAATAATAATAATAATAATTATTATTATTATCATTATTATTATTAATATTGTTATTTGTATTATTATTATGATTATTATTTCCTTTTTGCTCTTTACTTGATAAAAAGTTGGTTACACCGGATACAAAGTGCATTGATTAATACAAATCTCAGTGCAGAACCAAAATACTTCTATTGTTTTATTATTATTATTATTATTAATATTATTATATATTATCATAGTTGCGTGCCGAAGTGTTTCTCATTTTTCGCCATTTTTTTATTTAGTCTCGAAAATGGAAAAAGAAAAAAAACTGCTCCCATCACGCAAGATATTTCATCGTTAACATCGAACGTGCTTTACTATATGTTTGTTAATGTGTATCTGTGTGTCTGTGTGTGGCTATACATATGCGTGTGTTCACCCACAGGAGAAAATCCATTTTAATCTCTACGATAAAAAATGGACGTCTATTTCGTAAAGTACTTTACATCCGCGGAAAGCTCCGAGGGGTGGGGGGAAGGATTAAAAAAAAGGAACAAATGATACGCGCGATTTGTTCGAAGAGTACGTAAATTAAGGGGGGGAACGTATCAGAGGAAAAAAAAAGAGAAAAACAGAAGAAAAGTGAGATACAATTGGTAAATTACACGAAGTGAAACAAACAAATCTATAAAGTGCACTGATGATAAAACACTCTTAGACGAGACATTTCCGATTGGCTACGTTTTACCGTTCACCCTGTAGATTAAAATAGGCCACCTTTTGAGTATATATATATACACACACACATATGCATAGATATGTATATACATATGTATACTCACACAAAAGTATACTCATATAAAATACGTACGCGAATATTCGAGGTGAGCGAATATTTTAGTTGGCACGCGAATCCTTTTAATTTGCCTAGCGGATATAGAAAAGAGAATAAGAGAAAAAAGAAAGAGAGATAGAGATAGAAATAGAGATAGAGATAGAAATAGAGATATAGAGATAGATAGAGAGAGAGAGAGAGAGAGAGAGAGAGAGAGAGAGAGAGAGAGAGAGAAAGAGAGAAAGAGAGAGAAAGAAATGAAAAGAGATGAGAGATGAAAATCGTGAGAAAACGAAACAATAAATTTTCTAGGTTCTAACAGGAGTGGCCAGGAACCTTGGACGACGCCCGTGTCTGACCCGTGACAGTATCTTTTCACTTGATACCCCATAGTCAGCGTTACTTTAATTTTCTCCGACAATGTATACATGCATATATATACATATATATGTATATATGCATATATATATATATATATATATATATATGTATATATGCATATATATATATATATATATATATATATATACATATGTATGTATATTATTTTTTTTTTAAGTAATTTTCTTTTTTTTCGTAGAATTTACATTCATTTACATTTGTTTATCGCGTGACATTATAATTATCGTAGGAATTAAATATCTTCAATCATTTTATAAAAGACATCGAGTTATCTAAATAAGATGATATCTTTGACTTCGTCTAAATTTAATTGGTGGTTATATATATATATATATATAATATATATACATATACATATGTGTGTGTATGTGTGTGTATCCTATACATTTTCTCGGTTGTCCAGACCTGAACTAGATCACCAAGATCGGAGCCGGCGGCAGTGAAGTTGAGGTGACACAAGAATGGCAGTCGATCCTTCCTCGGCCGACGGACTTCCATTCTGTATGTCCGACCGACGTCACCGTACAGCGTTCGGTTGCATGCTGTAACAATTATATTTCGTAGACAAAATCATACCGTTATGAACTGTTAAAATCGAAATGTGAAATCTTTTATGAAATTTTACTGAAAACGGATAAAAGAAAAACAAATGGATTAAACAATTAAAATCCGTAATTAATTTTTCAAAGATTAAATGAAAGAAAATTCTTTGAAAAATTTGATATTTGAAAAGAAGTTATTTTCCCAGTTATATAGATCCCCTAAGTTTTTGTCGAATCATATTTACATTTCTTTAATGTTTCGTGGAAATTAAATTATACAAACGTGTTAGGAAATCTTATGGAAATATATGTTTTCAAATTTGTTGAAACCACAACGAAAAATATTAAAAATTAAATATAAATATCAAATATTATTCCATTAAAATGTTACATATCGGGTTCTTGCGTATACACAAAGAGTGATAAAAAATAATCATCGTTCGTTAGAAATATTGGAGAAAATTGTTAGGCACGTTTCTCATCTGTTCGAAATAATAAAACAAAAAAATAAAACCGTGTCACAATGAGACGTTATTGCTTCGTCTCTCTGTTTTGAAATATTAAGAACAAACCGCACAATATTCGGTTGAATGCCAGAACAATTTTATTTCGTAAACAAGATCATTCCGTTATGAACTATTAAATTTGAAATACGAGATATTTCTTGAAATTTATGCAAAAGGGAAAAAGAGTTTTTGTTCGATCATATTCACATTTCTTTCATGTTTCATGGAAATTAAATTATACAAACATATTAGCAAATCTTACGAGAATATATATTCTAAAATCTTTTTAATCAAAGACGAACGATATTAAAAATTAAATATAAATATTAAACATCATTCTATTAAAACGTCGCATATAGCTTTTTACGTGTAGGCAAAGAATTATGAAAAAAATCGTTAGGCACGATCGTCCCATCTGTTCCAGATAAAAACAGAAAATACAAAAAAAAAAAAAAAAGAAAGAAAAAAGGAAAAAAGAGAAAAAAATAAACGTACGTGTCACGATGAGACGTTATTGCTTCGTCTCGATTTTGAAATGTTAAAAACAAACGGCCTGGTCACGCTGAAACTAATAACGACGGCGAATTCCGTTATGACGGTGGAACGATACGTACGTAGCTTTCATAAAAATTTCACTCGCGATTCGTCCGTTCGACCGTACCGATAGAATTTTAACTGCATCTATGACCGGTCGAAATCCAATCGGACGAATGATATCACCTAGCCGCTCGAATTTTCGCTGACCGTTGCTGCGACGTAATTAGATCAGTTCTTATTGAGAAAGAGAGAAAGAGAGAGAGCGAGAGAGAGAGAGAGAGAGAGAGAGAAAGAGAGAGAGAGAGAAGGAGAGAGAAGGAGAGGGAGAGAAAGAAAAAAAACGAAGTAACGACGACTACGAGTTTTGACGTTTATGTAATTGTCATACTATGCATGTCGACATTTTTATTTTTATTTTCTTTTTCTTCTTTTTTCTCGTTCTTTTATTTTTATTTTTTTATTATGTTTCATTTACATACACGTATAACCAAATTCACGAGATAACGTCGAAGAAGAGAAAATTATAATAAAGTGGACGTTTCATTGAAATCTAAAAATTATAAAAAAGGAGAGAAAAAGAGAGAGAGAGAGAGAGAGAGAGAGAAAAGAATATTTTCCTCTTATAAAAGAAAATTTTAGATGGGCGAAGGGGTAAAAAATTGTTTCTTTCTCTAAAAGAAAAAAGATATGTAGAATGAAATATTACGTTCTCTTTTCTTTGATGAAAGAATAAAAATAAAAAAAGAAATTAAAAAGAAGAAACAGACGAATCTCGCTCTTGTTGTAAAAGCAAATTAAAAGAGAGAAAGAAAGAAGATTGAAGGAATAAAAAAGTATAAGGAAAAAGGATTTAAAAGAGGAAAGAAAAAAAAAGAACTTCCGTTCGTTTAACAAGAAGAGTTTTGAGACCGTAAAGATGATCGTTAGGTTACTCACGCGTGCAATATCTTGGCTCGTCCGACTTGTCGCCGCAGTCATTTTCGCCGTCGCAATATTTGTCCTGTGCGACGCACTGGCCAGTACCACAAAGATACTCAGACGGTCTGCAAACGATCGTCTCGGCGATTTCGGTCGGCGAGCCGCTCGTTTCCGGACTGCTAGAGGATACCTCGGACGACGTCGTTCCAGGATTGCCGGAGTTGTCCGAGGATATGCTCGAGCGATAACTAGCGGAGCCAACCTCGATCGAGGCCGCGATCGCGGCTGCGATCAGCAGCAACCGCCGGCACACCAACATGCCCCCTCACCCTGTTTCAACGATACGAGAAAATGGTATTATGACAATGGTATATGTGAGATCGATACGTGTGAAAACGAAAAGAAAAAAAAAAAAAATGAACATTTTTGACGCATGGATTATAATATGTTGTTGCTATTAAAAAGAAAGATTAACGTGTATGATACTAGAAATCCATTGTTGGATTATTTGAGAGAGAAAAAAACAGAAAATGAATATAAATAAATAAATAAATAAATAAATTTGATTCGTGGAGGAATATATATATTTTTTTTTCGTTAACATTCGATGTAAATGGATGTAGAATAAGATCGATAACGTGTAAAAAAAGGAAAAGAAAAAAATGAACATTTTTTAAAGCATGAATTATGTGTTGTCGCTATTAAAAAAACATTAAAATATGTAACACTAAAAATGCATTGTTGGATGTAGTATACACAAAAAAGATTAACGTATGTGACATTAGATATGCATCGTTGAATTACTTGAAAAAAAGAAAAGAAATAAATTTGATTCGTAGAGAAATAAATTTTGAAAAAATTTTTCGTTAATTATCACCATTCATGTCTTTCTTTAGCATTCATTGTAAATGGATGTTGAATACATAGAAATATAATAAATTGAAATAGTAAAAGGATATTTTATAACGAAAATAATCTACGCCCAGGATAGTTTCATAAAAATTAACAAGGTATCATTAAACTTGTATGCGTTTGACCGATCATCATTTTTTAGTATTTTTTCTTTTCTTTTTCTTCTTTTTTTCTTTATATATATATAACCAGATCTAAGTGTAAATATATACAAAGATATAAGGGTGGTGAAATTCTGAGAGAAAATTTCAGTGATATCGTTCGCTCGACAGGGAACGTGTAAGTACGTCCTCTTTCATGCTTCTCACCCCGTACGTTATTATTCCGAGGAGGAGAGAAGCTGCAGCTCACTCTCTTACGCTTTGCGTTCAATCATTCATGACGCGGACTTGGCTCTGTGAATCGCTAAAGCGAAGGGAAGAAAAACAAAAAGGAGTGGAAACGCTAGGAAAAAACACAAAAAAAAGAAATGAAAGAAAGAAAGAAAGAAAGGAAGAAAGAACGAATGGGCATATAATAGTATGTGTGTGTATGTATATATAAATATATATAAATGTATGTATGTATGTATGTATGTATGTATATATATATATATATATATATATATATATATATATATATATGTATATATATATATATACATACTTGGGGTAACAAAACTACGCGGCATAATTTCAGGAATGGATTTCTCATATGTAGAGAAGATGAAAAAGAAGCAAAAAAAAATGTATATGTTCTATCAAGATGAATTCAAAAATAGTTAATTTCTGAGTTATAAAACTTCCAAGTATGATCTCGGTGCATCCGGAAAATCATAAACGAGATGCATTGACGCGAATACATTCATTTGAGTAGATTGTCTCACTAACACAGCAGAATATAATGTATAACACATACTCAATACGTAAAACTCCAACAACATCTAACAAGGTTCAAAGAAACGATCTGAATACGTAATAAGCCAGGAATTTTGGATCGTGTTTGAAACTCAATGAGACGGGTACGAGTTTTCAGAGTTGTATTCAAGGAATAGGTGGACATTTCGAATATTTCGTCTAAGGAAATGTTGAAACAGAAAATATTATAATAATTCTCAATAGATCATAATTGTAAGATCATACTTGAAAGTCTTATAAATCTAATCTAAATTAATTATATTTACGGATACATATTGATAGAACCTAGTTTTTTTTTTCTTCTTCTTCTTCTTCTTCTCTAGACACGTGAAATCCATTAACTAAGTTTTGCCATGTACCTTTTTTATATATCCTGCACATTTTAATAATAGAGTTAATCGAACGCGAAAGATAATGATTATCATATTTGTAACGAATATAAAAAAAAATCCCAGTTAAAATTACTCCGTATTATTTAATTCCGTTACGATGCATTTCGATGGAATTATAACGAAAATTAATTGTGATTGAAGAGAGCCTGACTTTATAATAACGAGGAGAATATAAATAATACAAATTCAATTTACCAATAACGACGTTTTTGTTTCGTTTCGCTCATTTCGTTTCGTTTCGTTTAGTTTCGTACGAACGGAACAAACTTTTTCTTTCTTTTCATTTTTCATTATAACGTACGGATATATAAATAATAAAGTGGTGGTTGATCGAGATTGTAACGTTGTAACGTTGAATAAGAGAACATCCTTTGTATATGTTTACTACCTGGTTCTATATAAATGAAAGGAATATAATATATAGAGACGTAAACACACGTAACAGGGTCTGGCTTATGTACGGAACACTAATATCAGCATGTACATACCTATATATATATATATATATATATATATATATATATATAGGTACACACACATATATATGTGTATATATATCTATCTATAAATATATATGTACTATATATATATGTATATATATATATATATATATATATATATATACATATATATATATATACATATACTATTATATATATATATATATATAATAGTATACATCTCCGTGGACGAACACACTGGTAAGAGGAAGCCTGATAAAACGCAACAAGATTTAAGCAAGAAGGTGCTCTAGCGCGGCACGGGCGACGTTAAAGGCCCTGTTTATTAAGTTGGAGGAAGCGAATCTGGGCCAAACCCGCGAGAACGTGTAGCGGAAAGTAGAATATGGTAATTTGGACAGGGGCAACTGCCTCGCTTCGCGAGTAAATACTGGAGAGTCAGTATGAATGTCACTTAAATTACGCGCTCTGGGAAACTCACGTTCTCATGGGGCCGATCGAGCGTCGAAATTATGACTCTTCGTCGTTAAGTCGTTAGGATCTAAGCTAAAGATGTCCCTTTAAAGAAAATAAACGTAGAAAACGGAAAAAAATAGTATAGTAGATAGGAAAGTTTAATAAACACTTCAGCAACAAAATGAAATATACGTAAAGTAATAAGGTACATCTTTCTTGGTATTTTTCTTTTCTTTACATAGAAAAATATTCTTTCTTAAGAAAAGATAAAAAGGTCGATCTTCAATCATTTTCTATATATTATGTAAAATATATTAAATTATACATTTCGTTGATAATTATGATCATTAACGTAAGTATTACCTACGTATGTATACGAATGTATACATCGTATATACGTATACTTGTAAATAGAAATTTTTTATGCCCCTTATGATAGGCAACACGTTCGACATTGAGTGTAATAATGAATCATATATATATATACATGTACATACATAGATAAGTATAGAGTACATATTTAAGTTTAACTTATATACGTACTTATATAAGTTAAGCTCAAAAGACACATTTTACAAAATATTTGTCGAGTATGGAGTGATATCGATTCTTTTTCGGTCGTGAAATATATCCATCATAAAATCGAATAAATCGAATAATTAAATGTTCAAGGAAATTAAACACGATTGCGTGCATGCGTGTGCGTGCGTGCGTGATTAATCAATAATCTCTTATCCTACCCGTAACTAAAAAAGAGAAAAAAAATTAAACAAAAAAGGGAAACAGAAAAAAGAAAAAAAAATCATTTATTCGGCAAACGAGTGTAACGAAGAATAATTTGAATATGTTGCGACGATTTTCATTGCCGTCGAATACCCAACGAGAATTCATTTTCATCGCGACGATATACACGCCATTGCAAAATCGTTAATAGTTGAAAATTGCGCGCGATCGCCGAAAAAAAAAAAAATAAACGATGGAAAAGCGACGCCGTTTGCACGGATTATAAACTTATATATATGTACACACACACACACACACACACACACACACACACACACACACACACACACACACACACACACACACACACACACACACACACACACACACACACACACACACACACACACACACACACACACACACACACACACACAATATATATATATATATATATATATATATATATATATATATATATAAATATACGTACATAGACATAGGTACATTTTTATTTTTCGTTCGTCGTGCATAAAGTTTAATTAATGCGCCAGTTCGTAGCACCAGTATTTCCTACGCGTTATATGTACATATATAAAAATGTTTATAAGCCGCGACCGGATTTTCTGTCATATTCAGATAAAACTTTGCGGCCCATTGTAGGGACGGCTCAGTCGGACGTTGCACGAATTTAAAACTTTGCGGTGGATATTCGTTTTCTATTTCTTTTTCTCATTTACCCTCTCTCTCTCTCTCTCTCTCTCTCTCTCTACCTTTCTCCCTCTCTCCCTCTTTCTCTCTTTTTCTTTTTCTTTTTCCTCTTTTTTGTGACTGTAATTCTCACACCATCTGGTATTCGCCAGTTTCTCTCTCTCTCTCTCTCTCTCTCTCTCTCTCCGTCTATCTCTCTCACGTTAATAGTGCTTTACCAGGGCTTCTCCCTTTTTAACTCATCGAGCTTTAAATTATCTGCGTTGCGGTTTTATGGCGTAAAAAGAGAGATGGAGATAAAAAGAGAAAGAAAGCGGACGCGCGCGTAAGAGAGAGAGAGAGAGAGAGAGAGAGAGAGAGAAAGAGAGAGAGAGCGAAGGAGAGAAGAAGAGGGAGAAAGAGAACAAATAAAGAAAGAAATGAAAATAAAAAACGTACGATTTGGAGATACAGAACAGTTTTCATCATACTTTTCCTTCCGCATTTGTTTTCTTTTCTTTTTTCTTTCCTTGAAAAATATATATATATATAGAGAGAGAGAGAGAGAGAGAGAGAGAGAGAGAGAGAGAGAGAGAGAGATAAAATAAGAAAACAAACAAAAAAAACAAAAGAGAAAAGAAAAAAAGAAAAGAAACGAGGAACGAGAGATAGAAAGGATCGAAGAGGTTTATTTCCGCGAGATTCAAAATGTTTCCTTTCTTCCCTTAGAAAAGTAATTTGATGAAAGGTCGTATATATTGTTAGTTAAGCGACCTTTGCTTTCTTCCCGTTTGCTATAAGAAACAGCTTCTCATTCGTACTCGCACGGGGACGTCGTAGTATACAATAAGCCAATCACGCGTTGGACTTTTCGAGATCCTCGTTCCTCTTTCGTTTTCTTTTTTGTTCGGCTTTCGTCAAAAATCAAGGCGTTCTCCTAGGAGACCATACGAATCAGTCCCATGGAAAAGGGCCAAAGAAAGGTAAAGGAAAAAAGAAGAGAAAGTGGAAGGGAAGAGGAGGAGAAGGGAAAAGGAGGAGGAAGAGAAAGGAGGAAGAGGAGGAAGGAGGAGGAGGTAGAAGAGGGAGGGGGAAGGCGTAGAGCAAATTCGCTTTACCGTCGATACAATCGTGAGTTCCGTAATCAAACTCATTGTCGTCGCAGTCGAAGCCAGTTACTCAGGCTAGTACTACTTACATATATGTACACAGTTTCAACAAACAAATATATACGATGAACACATGTAAGAACAGGTCTTTTATATACAGGATGATAGTCGTAAAACAATGTTACAAAGTGATTTCGTTTAAAACATTTGGAGATACTGATATGAAGTTTTTGTTACCTTAAATATTGAATTGAAATGAAAAAATATCGAAATGAAAAACAAAGCGAAACAAAACGATACTATACGATACGATACGATACGATACGAAACAAAACGAAAAAAAAAAAAAATGAAGGAAGAAAAATATTAGATTCGCTAAGGTCTTATAATTAATAGAGAGAAAAATATTTCAAATGAAATCACCCTCGATGGAGTTCGACTGTAACAATGGAAAAAGATTAATATCCAATTTAAATAATATATATATATATATATATATATATATATATATATATATATATAATTAAAGAAGAAAAGGAAAAAAAAGTTAAAACAAGAGATCCCTGCCAATTATAATTTCTCGTGACGTTGATTGTGAACAAAAATGGAAGGAAGAGTTTGCTCGGAGAATATTAATTTTGTAACATCACATTAATTTTATCATCCCAGTACATTTACCAATAAGTAAAGAAAATAAACACGTACAGTAAAAGAACGAAGAGGAATATACGAGGTACCTTGTAACCACCTACGAAATCGGTTTTAACCATGACGCGAGAGGAATAGAAGAAAGAGTAGGCGGGCTGTGCGCGAAGCTTTGAAAAAGTGCTCTTTCCGGCGATCCAACGCGAAGACGAGAAGGAGAAAGAGAGAGAGAGAGAGAGAGGGGGGGGGGAGGGAGAATAAGGTCTAGAGAACGAAGAGAAGAGAAGAGTCAGGTTAAATTGCCCGAATCGGCCTGGAAATTGGGTCGGTGCACAAGAAAATCGACTGCAGATTGAGAGGATGCGAGGTTCGATCGACTGGAGTTTCCATCGATGCGAAATTGGGACGTAATCGGGTCGAAAAGGAGAAAGAAAAAGAAGAAGAAGAAGAAGAAGAAGAAGAAGATGAAGAAGAAGAAGAAGATGAAGAAGAAAAAGGAGAAGAAGAAGAAGAAGAAGAATAAGAAAAAGGAGAAGAAGAAGAAGAAGAAGAAGAAGAAGAAAAAGAAGTAAAAGAAGAAGGAGACGAAGAAAAACAAGTAAAAGAAGAAGGAGACGAAGAAAAAGAAGTAAAAGAAAAAGAAGTAGAGGAAAAAGAAAAAGAGCAAAAGAGTGGTGACTCTGTTAGGACGACGACTAAAAAACGATGAACACTTGCTGGAGAAGAGAGAAAGAGAGAGAGAGAAATAAAGAGAAACGAGACTGATTTACAAAATACAATGAGAGAGAGAGAGAGAGAGAGAGAGAGAGAGAGAGAGGAAAAAAGATAGAAAATAGTCACGAAAGATTCATGAGTGAGATCGTTAGAGTAATGATACAGTATAGCATCTTCTCGAATAGTCTTGACTGTTACTAGAGTTACAAAAAAACGATAAAGAAAAGAAAAGGAAAGAAAAAGGAAAGAAAGAGAAAGAAAAAAAAGGAAATACAAATAACAATAAAAATGAACGAACGCAGTCAACGATAGAAGAGAAACATTTCCCCTGGAACAATTCGACTTATACATTGAATCGTTGCATCGAACCCTTAAACTCTTTGCCGATTCCAATAAACGAAGAACGAAAACGACGATTTCACGAACGGTTGATCGAAATGCGTAATTTATAAGAGCCGCCGTTTGAAATTAGGCGAGTCCTAGAGGCCGAGCTAGATCCCGATCGTTATTTGACTGCCAGTCTTAAACGACTTTGCGGCTTTTGGCTCGAGTACAGCCTCTCCTTATCCTCGAAGAAGAGAATCCACCTCCTTACCTTCTATCTATTTCTCTTTCTCTTTCTCGAGAAAGACGGTCTTCCGCGTTGCTCTCTTTCGGTACTCGTTGATATACCGCCTTGGCCGCTGCTCGCTTCAACGATTTATTATCATGCTGAAGGAATCGTCCAAATTTTTACGTCCTTATATCTCTCTTTTTTTCGTTCGTTCTTTTGATATATATATATATATATATATATATATATATATATATATATAATACTATTATTTTATGCTTATTGTTTCAGTTCAACATAAGTCTTATTGTATCAGTTCAATTTAAGTATTATTGTTTTACTTCAACTTAAGCCTTATTGTTTTACCTCGACTTGTTGTAGTTAAAAAAAAAAAAAAAAGAAAAGATAGAGAGAGAAAATAAATATCCGCGAACACGCGTTTCTATTATTAATAGAAATGTCGATTAATTTAATTTTCAATTAATTTATTGCCACAGTACTACCACACCGTTTGCACTGCAATAAAGATCGTCTGGAATAAGTTGTATATGGAAATAAGGAAAAAAGAAAAAGAAGAAAAAAACGAAGAGAAATCATAAATTGGTTAATCGAAACAACGATCGTATTCCCATCGATGTTTTTAAAGTCCCCTTGCGAGTAACAAATGAGAATTCCGTTCGTCAGGGTAGATCTTGTCTTGCAATGAGGTTGAAAAAAGTTTTATCGAAAGATTTTTGGCAAAGCCAGTTTTCATCCTCCTTCTCTCCTCCTCTCCCTTACTTCTTCTCTTTGCGTCTACACCCTTATTGTGCCCGACTATTTTCTCCACTTTCTACTTTTTCCTGGCATTATTCCCTTCCCGGATCCGTCTAACCTTTTCGCGGGACGCATCGGTAGGGCGAACGGTTTGGGTACTCTGTGTTACTTCGTGCACACCACGAAGGGAACTGGCAGGAAGAGAAGAAAAGAAAAGAGAAGAGAAAAAGATACAGATAGATAGAGAGAGAGAGAGAGAGAGAGAGAGAGAGAGAGGGAAAGAGAAAGATAGATAGCCGAAAAAGAGAAGACCCTTCTATGGAAGCCTTGGTGGATTCCAGACGCATTGCCACTCTGAATGCCGAATATTCTGGCCGGTGAGATTGAATGGACTTCTGCTCGCGGGCTACCGTCAACCAGAAAGAGAGAAAGAGAAAGAGAAAGAGAGAAAGAGAAAGAGAGAGAGAGAGAGAGAGAGAGAGAACGATAGTACTATTCGGGTCTCCGAGCTGGAAAGGGAAAAGGGTCTGTCAATGGGAGACCGAGCAGCGTGACGAGAAACGATTTTCGACGAGGCCACCACACTGTTCCTATCCACCAATGGCAGATCTCATTCGATTCGTGAGATTCACTAAGACAAAGTGAAACGGTAGCAGCCCGAAATCTAGAGGGATACGATGGATATGTATGACGATGTCGATGCACGGGAAACTACTAGATAGATAGATGGATGGATGGATAGAGAGAGAGAGAGAGAGAGAGAGAGAGAGAGAGAGAGAGAGAGAGAGAGAGAGAGAGAGAGAGAGAGAGAGAGAGAGAGAAATGTTATTTTCAGAATAGAAATTCGAATCGCGCGGGAATCGAAATTTCAACAACGACAGTCGGTGAGTTTTTACCTGTTTTCATCGTTTGACATGGTGTGCTTATCGACCGTGTTTCCTTTCATTATTCGAGTTCTCTCTCTCTCTCTCTCTCTCTATCTTTATCTCCCTCTGTCTCTCTCTTTTTTATCAATTCAACACAGTTAACGAAACTTAAAAATTTTTACCAGAGAAAAATTTATCGAGTGTGTATAAAAAAGAAACAAAAAGAATAGAAACAGTCGAAAGAGACGAGCATTCTCTCGGTAGATAGATAGAAAAAAAAAAAAAAGATTCATCCCCTTGTGATTATGAAATTTCGTTCGTAATAAAAATTAGCGAGTATCCATCGGCCATTGTTTCGATTCTATCTGAACGTTGTTTTGAGGAAAACGAATGGGGATGTAAGATGGAGGGAAATGGAAAGATAGAAATAGATTGATAGATAGACCAAAAGAGAGAAAGATGAATAGAGAGAGAGAGAGAGAGAGAGACAGAGAGAAAGAGTGGCAAACAAGAAGGACCACCTAGTTGGTCAGCGTTAGCTGACATCGTCCGGATCTTATCTGCGTCTTTTGTAATCTTCTTGCTATCGGAAAGACATGGTCGTACTTACACGCATCATACATCAACGTGTAGAGGAGGGAAAGACGTTATGTTGGTATGTGGATTCCAAGCGATCCAACTTCTTGCTCGAGGAGTCAGCTAGAATATACATATACCTACTACCTACCTACATGATGTGTGATTCTATGTATGTGTGCAACGGACCTCACTCAAATACTTCGATCTATGCTTTTGCCAGGCATCCTCGTTGCTTACGTTGTCGTCGTCGTCGTCGTCTACGTTTACGTGCCAGGAACAGAATCCCTTTCTCTCTTCCTCCCTCCCTCTCTCTCTCTCTCTCTCTTTCTTTCCTTTTCTTTCTTCTCTTTTTATTACTCTCTGCCTCTCCTTTCTTCTTTCCAACGTGTTTTACTCAGCCTCCAGCCGAAGTTTCTGCTGCGTTCTTTTTCTATATTTTTCTCTCTCTCTCTCTCTCTCTCTCTCTCTCTCTCTTTCTCTTTCTTTCTCTTTCTTACACATTTCCTTCCTTACTAGTTCCCCATCGTTCTCTTTTCCTCTTTTCCTCCTTGGCAAGCCATTTCCAACCCAACGTGTCTTTCTCTTACTTCAGGGAGTTCTATTCCGTTCGTAGAGATGGAACTTCGTTCGGAGCGTAGCTCGCGAGCGAAGAATAGAGGGCGATTGTAGACATCCCCCGATTAATCTACGACTTCTTTTCCTTTCCTATCTTCTACTAGCATTACCCACTACGAGTAAGACGAGCTTTTTCTTTCTTTCTTTCTTTCTTTCTTTCTTTCTTTCTTTCTTTCTTCTTTTTTCTTTCCTTTCTTTGCCAGTGATTACGACCTAACCTCGGTGATTCTCACCATTATAGAGTGTATCTCCTGTTGAGTTGTGATAATATAATATGACATTTAGGGTTATCAAATTTAATATGATAATGTAATATGACATTTAGGATTATCGAATTTATTTATATTGTATTGTCGTCATATCAATGTAAAAATTCTTTAAGACGATATATAAATGAATATTTTTGCTCTTTTGTGAAAATTATAGAAATTCTTACAAACGTTTATAAATGTACGATAATCATGTGTGCTCGTTTCGGCGCGTTTACATACGTGATAATACGTTTTGTCATTTTTCATCAATTTTAGTCTCATACTACTTGCTCGTATATATCTATCGAATAAAGGAGCGAGTTCGCTTATAGGAAATTTCTTGCCTCGTTACTGATAAGGATCATGTAAGATTATCCCGTAAATAGCTTTTCCTGTCTTCGGGAAGCTGTATCAAAAATCGATATAGAATCTTTATAAAACGAGGAAGTTACCGTTAAATCTACGAATTTACCAACAAGAAAATGGCTCATCGTGAATCGAACCATCGAATAACTTTTGAAATAACTTTTGAACGTTTCGTTTCTTTTCTTTTCTTTTTCCTTTTTTTTTTTTTTTCCCACCACCCTGATCCCGGAACGTAATCAAAGTGTTACAGCCAAGTTCTTTCTTCGCGAAAGATGTCGAGAAATAATAGATTGTTTCAGGTTAGAGAAGTCCGTATACTCGAAAGAGATACCTACTAAAGTTCTCCGTTTCTTATCCATCTGACGGTGCATCGGGGGGATGATTGAGTGTCCACCATTACCGTAAGCTACTCTCTTGAAAAGTCCGTGCCACGATTTTAATGATTCATTTTAATGTCGACTTCGGTCAACGTGGGTTAACGTCCAACTCTTATTCTTACCAGTTTCTGAGAACATTTTTATCTCTTGGTAAATTTAAAATTCGCCTTAGGAAGGAAAGACCTTGTAAGATTGATGGTTAGGTGCGGTTGACATTGCATGGACTTTTTGAAATCTCTTTGGGTTATTGAAATTAACGAACGAAAAGGAATGAAAAAAAAAATAAATAAAAAAATAAAATTAAGGCAAAGGAAAGGGAAGGAAAAGAGCAAATAGAAAGGAGACAATTTTACAAATGTAATTATCGAATATACGAATATGAGATTGTTTTAATTCGTATGCACGTTCTCTTTCTCTCTCTCTCTCTCTCTCTCTCTCTCTCTCTTTCTTTCTTTCTTTCTCTCTCTCTCTCTCTCTAGCTTATGCTTTGAAACGATGGCGAATATTTGGGAAGAACAAACATAAAGGATGTTTCTCGCAGGCTAACGTTATTACGATGATAATGATAATAAGAATTCGCATAAACGTGCCCCCGAGGCGTTGCTCGCTTTGAGAGAACGTATCTATGTATTAGACCCTAGGATAGGATGCTTATGCATGACAGAAAACGTGGAATAATAACTGGATGGACTATACGTATTTCAGAGGATAGATTTGCCGAAGCAAATTATCCGTTACACGATACACAAGAGGGAATCTCGAAATCTCTCTGCTGTTTTATAACCTAGAACAGTGGAAAAGCAAAAGGGGAAAGCGAGTACATTCGAGTAACGAGAATTTCATGGAAATCCACGTAGAGAGAATATCACACTGACATATGCATGACCGTGTATAAATGTGTACATACATGCGTGCATACAACCATACATACAGCATACATACATACATATATGTA
>OU426858.1:1541872-1544372 GCA_911387685.1 Dolichovespula media
TGCACCGACGTACATTTTCTTTTTTTTTCTTTCTCTATCGCTCTCTCTCTCTCTCTCTCTCTCGTTTCCTTGCTGTTCGCTTAAACGAATGTTCTTGAATTTCCCGCCAAAAATATAGAGGACGTCATTGTTCCGCCATTGTAGACGAGCTACGTACGTTTCTAACTAAAAAGTATGTCCTCTTTTTTTTTCCTGAATATTCATAGAGTTATGACTGGCAAAAAAAAATACAACATGTAAAAGGAAAGGTGAGAATTCTCTCGTAACGTTTCTTCAAGACGCTGTAATAAAAAATGATTGCGAAATAAGGAAAGGAAAGAAAAGAAAAAAAAGAGATTAATTACGATCGTCAGAGAAAAATTGTGTTCACCGTCAGAGTAAACATAAAGCTGCATATTATACATAATAATACATTTACTTACATATGTATATTATTTACACAGTGATAGAAGTAATGAGAGGGGAAGCGTGAAATTTTTTCACGCAAATAACATGATTAAAACTTGTTTAAAATCGAAATAGTGTGTCCCTTAGGAAATTAAATATGACGGGCTATTTGGAAGGGTTCGACTCGACCTTCGAGTTTCTCCATTTCGTGCGTCCGTTAATTCGTTTTGCCAGCCGTCACAAGCTCACCACACCATCACTACTAACACCATTGCCATCGCCATCGCCATCACCCTCCCTCCCTTTCTACCGCAAACCACCCCCAAGGCTTTCGAAGTTGCGCGTTAAAAAATGGCGCGTTCTATTAACCGAGAAATCGATTACCTCGCCAACACTCGCGCGCCCCATTAATTCGGATAATCGATGCCCCGTCGTATTTTTACGCGCGAGCGCTCTCCGCGTTGGTCCGCCGGCAAAATTCGACGTTTCTACCGTCGACTTCCCTTCTCCGGTTAGAAGAAAAAAAAAAAAAGAGAGAGAGATAGATAGAGAAGGAGAAAAAAACCCATAGCGAACGACGAAGACAAATAACGAAGATATCGCAGTCTGCCAAAGGGAATTATCAGTCGAATGGATTTGCCCCGATGGATTTTTCATGTCTTCCATTTAAAATCCAATATTCTATGATTTTCGTTTCGATTAACGGTGCCGTTAATTATGAAAATAACTGGAACTAAAGGTGATATAGAAGAATTTATCCGATGTTTGCGCGGAAAAAGATCATCTTATATCGTATCTCATCTTAGACGAAAATAAGAAAATAAAAAAAAAAAAAAAAAAAAATGAAAAAGCTCCGAAATATAATAGATTCCGTCGCGGCAAGAAATATTCGCGATGGGATTTTTAACTGGTCTGTTAAAAAGAGAAAAAAAATTTAATAAGGAACGTTGAAAGAGAATGAAGAAACAAGAAAGTAAAAAACGAAACGAGTCATAGGTCTCTGAAATCTTTGATCAACAAATTGACGTTGACTCGGAATAGGAAAGGTCGTCAACCCTCTTACATGAATACGAATAGAAATTCTTAGGACAAATGTTTGATTCTCAATACGTTGATCACAGAGAAGCTTGGGAATTTTGTGGAAGGGAGTCTCTAAGTAAATGAGATGAGATTCTAAGATGTCTATCCCTCTCTCTCTCTTTCTCCTTTTCTCTCTCTCTCTCTCTCTCTCTCTCTCTCTCTTTCTCTTTATCTCTGTTCATCACCATAGTGAACGAAGACCTATGTGTTCGTTGCTGTCACGGATGGTCTCGTTGATATCATCGATCTCTCATATACTGGCTTGTGGGTTTTGTTTGGAAGAGCGAACCAACCGGTGCTGCAGCAGCCATCGTATCGACAGGGTTTGCTTGTAAATTCCACGCTGCCTGCTCTAACTCCCTCCGACAGACAAACAACCCCTTCCCTGTCAGCTACCACCCGAACCAACTCTCCCTCTTTCCTCCCTATTTTCCACCCATCCACCCACCCTTCGCCAAGCCTTGAACGCGCCTGAATAAATGCACCATGCGCGTATTAATCCCAGACGCGTGACGACTGCATTATGACCTGGCTGAATTTGGTGGCCGACCGATCGAATTTTGTAAACGTTCTATCTTCCTTTCTCTCTCTCTCTCTCTCTCTCTCTCTCTCTCTCGTTCTTTATTATATACACATACTCAGTTCTTCATCCTCCGTGTCGTCGACTCTCCAACAGATGCCAGATCGCAGGATATATCGATGATCGATCCTACATGTATTATATACCATCACCTATATATATATATATATATATATATATATATATATATATATATATATATATATATATAATATATACATATATATATATATATACACATATAAATATATATATGTATATATATATATAGGATGTGTATACCATATATATATAGGATGAACTATGTAACATGATCGATTGGAAATTGGTTGCTTGGAAATATTAATGATAGTCGGTAAATTCCGAATATATTTCTTTCTCCACATAGATGTGTGTCAGTTTATTGTAATAGTACTTTTTTGTGTCACTTTTTTAATGACCTGTTCTGCTTTT
>OU426858.1:1549372-1574372 GCA_911387685.1 Dolichovespula media
AGAGTTGGTCGTTGCCACTGCAACGACAAGAAAACTTCCGTAGTTCGTGCTTCCATCGAGGAAACTAACGAAGGAAGAGATAGATAGAGAATGAGAAATGACGACCAGAAAAGATAAAGGAAAAAAAAAGAAAAAAAGAGAATGAGAAAAGGAAGAGAAAAAGAGATAAAAATAAACGAAAAAACTAAAAGGAAAAAAGGAGAAGAAAGAGAAAAAGACGTAAAAGAAGAAGGTGAAGATGGAGAGGAAGAAGAGGAGGAAAAAGAAGAAAAATAAAAATAGAGAGAAAAAGAAGAACAATATAAGGAAAGAAAAGGTAAAAGACTAGTCGCGGTTTTTCTGTGAAACAGAAACGATCAAAGGAGTACGTAGTTCCTTGATTTAGCATGGCGCTCGTTACGTAAAGAAATATTTCCCGTTTGCTTAACGATCGAATAAAGTAAACCAACGGTAACCAGGAGCATCAGCATCTTTTTATCAAGAAAAAGAAAAAATATATATACTGGTGAGCATGTATGCCTGTCTGTCTGTTTGCCTCACTTTGTATGTATGTACGTGAGAAATAGAGAGAGATAGAGAGAGAGAGAGAGTGAAGGAGGACGGTAGGGAGGGATGAGAAAGGAAGGAAAAAAATCTTTCATGCTCTACCCTTTCATTCTTTTCTCTCTCTCTCTCTCTCTCTCTCTCTCTTTCTCTCTTCCTTTATTTCTCCCTCTTTGTCTCTCTTTCTCCATCCCTCGTCTCACCACAGGCAGGTCTGACAAAAGGTGCATAGGATGCACACCGGGGACTGCACACAGCACGTGTGCCTGGAAGGCGCGCCGCTCTTCTTTTGTGCTCCTCGGCAAATCAATATTTCTCGTTATTTCGGAAGATGGAGGACAGAGCTTATCCCTACCTCACTCCCTCTCTCTCTCTCTCTCTCTCTCTCTCAGCAAACGAACGCCACAGCAGGTCAGCTTCCGTTCAAAACCGTGACACGTTTGTTCCTGGCCTCGACGTTGGGAATAATTAAGAGGAGAAAATCTGGGAGATACATTCGAGAAAGCCGAGTAATGGAGTGGCGTTCGAAGGGATGGAGAGGGGCATATGATGGGAGGGAAGAGCTACTGGAATCGAGACTTCCGAAGATCATATATGAAACACGAAGAAGAAGAAGTCGAGTCGGGCTTTATAGTCTTCCTTATTTCTCGCATCTCGTAGAGAGCTCGCGTTGATGGAGAACATGTGTGTGTGTGTGTGTGTGTGTGTGTGTGTGTGTAAAAGAAAGGAAAAAAACAGGCAGGAAGGGAGGAGTATGAGATCGAGTTGGGTAGGGTCAGGTGGGATGGGGTGATGTGGGATTGGCGTGGGCCAGGATAGGCTGGATTTGAAGAAAGGAGAAGAACCAAGCAAAGAGGAAGAGGAAAATGAAAATGAGGAGGATGAGAAAGAGGAGGCAAAAGAAAAAAGAGAAAAATAGAATGAGAGAGAGAGAGAGAGAGAGAGAGAGAGAGAAACATAGAAAAAAGGAGGTAAGGGGATTGGTCTTTGCAGAGCGTGCCAGTATATTTGCCGAGAAAGAGAGAATGGAAAAGAGCAGCGTCAGCCGTAATCGTCGTAAGCCGGATGTCGCTCTTGTTGATCCAGCGGTATACGTTAACGACGATCTACCAATCCCGTTTCTCCTCCAACAAGCGCCAGTAGAAACGCTAGAAGCGGCAGCAGTAGCAGTAGCAGTAGCAGTAGCAGTAGCAGCAGTAACAGCAACAGTAACAGCAACAGCAACAGCACCACTACCACCATTACCACCACCACACCACTATTACTACCACTATCACTACCAGCACCGACATCGCTCATTCACTACCACCTCTCCCTTCCTCCCCACTTCAGGCCTTCCCTCTTTGTCCCTAGAGAACTCCCACCCCTCACCCCCACCCCAATATACCTAGAACTTGCCGGGAGCAAGTAACAAGGCTTATTACGTGTAAGTAAGTGAAACGAGTTTCTTATGTGCCAGACGCGGAGCTTGTCCAAGATATCGTTGGCCTCACTATTCGCTTCAAGGGGGAAGAAAACTACTACAGTTTCCGTTGTGCTTGGTGATATGTAGAGTCGTATGCTGTATTCGTTGAAAACAGGATTGAATAATTCATCGAGTGGCAACCACACACGTGGTTGGTTGTTAATATTCCTGCTGACATCAGTGAACGAGGGGATGTTTCCTTCTTTCTCTCTCTCTCTCTTTCTCTCTCTCTCTCTCTCTCTCTTTCTCTCTTTCACGTTCGAATTGATGGCCATATTTAATCGGGCAAACGTTACGAACGCCTAGCATTCGAAATTCGGCTACATCATCGAAAAACATGTTGCGATTGTTATGCGCCCGCGTTATTTGTTCGTCCGATTATATATTATTCGGTCGAAATTTTATCTCATTCCTTCGGTCATTTTAATACGTACACGTATGTACCTACATAGATTACCGCATATAAGTTCGTACGCGGAAAACAGGGTCAAGCGGTGACGGTGGAATATTCGATTAACCACGAAATACGATTAAGCCCATCGGTAATCAGCTTAAGCGCTGATGCACCGAATCGCCCAGTCATCGGGGCTTGTTTACTCGATATACTTTAATGTGAAAGGTATCAATTCGTGTATGTAGGTATGTATATCATATATATATATATATATATATATATATATATATATATATATATATACATTTAAATAAGATTAGAAAGTAATAAAAATCTAATGATTTTCTTTATGAGAAATTAAATTTAAATTATGTATTATATATAAAAATTATATTATATCGTCGAACGTAACGTTATAGACGTTTTTTTTATCCTTATTTTGCGATTATTTATTATAACCGATAAACGATAAGCTTATAAACGCAGCGTGTATGGTTAAATAAAATGAAAAAGGTTACACTTCACTTGTACATGAGTATATACGTACGTTTCAGCGTAACCAAACGAGAGGAATAGCGAGAGAGAGAGAGAGAGAGAGAGAGAGAGAGAAAACTTTTGCAATTTTCGTTGGAGAATATCCCGCTTAATAACCAACCGTCGTCCATTAAAATACGACGGCGATTCGCGACACCTGCGTGTTTAATATAATCTACGTGTAAACCGCCGACGAGAAGATGAAGCTGCACTTTACGGGAAAAAGATATATCTCGCAAACAAAACATTTGTTACGATTAGAAATAAGGCGATACCTAATTCGAGTTTTACTTGAGGAGCGAGGAATGAGGGAGGAAGGGAGGGAGAGAAAAGCGGGAAACTTTTCTAAAACATTATGACAACAAAGTAGCCTGTTCTATATTCATCATCACTTAATCGAATAAATAATAGAAAACAAAGACAAGGGATCGTACGTAACTGTGAAACGAAGCGGCGATTGGAGGACGGGCTAACGGGGAGGGGGTAATAGGGAGAAAGTACAGAAAAAACATGGTAAAAAGAAGAAGAAAAGAAAAAAAAATTTCATTAAAGATAATCATCATTAATATAGGTAGGATCAATCGCAATTAAGGGACTCGCTTACGAGTGCTTTTAAAAGGTTAAGTGTGGAAAATATAATAAGAGCGAATCGTCCTCGACTGCCAAATGTAGATCGATGACCGAGATAGCGAGATGAGGAGGAAGAATAATTAGTGCAGAGATGCAAAGGCGACTAGACCAGATGGGAAAAGAGAAGGAAGAGAGATAGAGATGAGTAACGAAATAGAAGGAGAAAGAGAGGGAGAGAGGGAGAGAGAAAGAGAAATAGACGAAGAAGAGGGAGATGTAGGATCAAAGGGCCGACAAAGAGTACTTATTTTTAATCAGATGCACCGAAGGAGACTTTCGCGTTCCATCCGGCCGTAAATTGGATACCAAGCGGGTTGCATCGAGTTTCCCGTTTGCAAGTAACTTCAGACATAGGGTAGTCGATAAACGTTATCGCGATAGGCCCCACCAGCTTGAAATAATCGAGATCTATCGAGTCGAAGGAATTCCCAGCTATCTTTACGTTCTAGCGATCATTTCCCACTTTCCTCTGCTCCTTTTTCTTCTTCTTCTTTTTGCTATTCCTTTTTTCCCTTTCCTCCTTTTTCTACTTTTTTCTTTTTCCTTCTTTCCTAGATTTCGTTTACTCTTATTCTCTCTCTCTCTCTCTCTCTCTCTCTCTCTCTCTCTCTTTCTCTTTATCTTTCTTTCTTTCTTTGTTTCTTTCTTTTTCGTTTTTGATAGGATGAAGGGGCTTTTTAAATTAATGAAGATTACTCTTCTCGTCAGTACTAATCATTCTCGTTACTTTACGAAAACGTATATAATGGTATAAATTTCGTTTGAAATTTTAGTTATTATTGTAATTAATTATTATATTAATTATTATTTAACAACGCGCACTAAAATAAATATTATGAGATAGAGAAAGAAACTTTTTTGAGATGCCCCTTAACAATGATTAATCTGTATCACATGTACGTACAACTGAAATGTCTGTTAGAAGGAGCTTTTCTTTTCTTAAAAACTTTTTCTTTTCTCTTAGGTAAAAAAAAAAAAAATTTGAATTTAGTAGTATTATTAAAGCGATATTTTCGATAATCATTTCCATTTAATATGTTTAATCGATTAAAACGATTCAGATGTAATAGATGTACGGCGCACATACACGTATACAACCACAATTATTTCAATGCTCGTAAGGATCCGATAAGTCTTTCGATGAACAGCAAGGACTCGAAAACAAAGTGCGGAACCCGTATTCGAGATTCCACCGATAATTGCCGGGGGAGTGTAATTTTGGTGAAGAGATTCCCATGATCGATCGGGTGAGCATCCTGTCGTAGTGAAGCACTTCGACGTTTAAAAGAATCGAGGTATAATCGAAGTCGAGGCAAACTAGTCAAAGAGAAGAGAAAAGAGAGAGAGTGAGAGAGAGAGAGAGAGAGAGAGAGAGAACAAGCTTTTCTTTGACGATATTTAACCGTCCAGAAGAAAGAAAGGGAGAGAAGGAGAGACTTTAAAAGCCTTATACAATATAGCCGAAACATGTTTCCAGGCAGTTTAAAATTGGGTCAGGATACCGAGCGATTTAACCGAAGATACATAATCGGTATAGGTATTTCTAGGCTCTCTCGGGAAGAGAGAGAGAGAGAGAGAGAAGAGGGTGTGCCTCGAGCGAGAGCCAGAACGATCGAACTTAATTTTATCGTAGGAATCGTGCCACTCTCGAACGAATTTGCTCGTAATTTTTATATCTCGTGAACGTCTCCAAGATTCTACTCCCTTGAGAAGGAGGTAAAAAAGAAAGAAATATCTATTTTCAAGACATTCTATATATATATATACACACACACACACGCGCGCGCGCGTATATACATATATATGTATATATATTGATATAGATATAGTCAAGTATAATCTTTCGTATACAGAGTCGTATCGTTATAATTAGATCAACCATAAAATAATTCTTTATTTCGTTGTTAAACGATTTGAATTGAAAAATGAATCTAAAATAATATAAATACATTTATTCTCGTTCGTAGATATACGTATATAATATATATATATATATATATATATATATATATATATATATATATATATATATATATACATACATACATACAAATACACACACACACACACACACATATAAATTAGAATATTTCGTGAAGGATCGAACCTATTAAAAAATTTTTTTAACAGAATTATTTGGAAAAAATAAACACATTATATGGCGCCTATTTTATTTTTGTAGGTCGAATAGTGGGAGAATCTTCCAAGAGGAATTAATTTTTTCAATTGGCATTATATATTTTATTTTACACAGTTCGATGCAATTTTTTGAAATGAAATCAGTGACTAGGATTTAGTGATATAAATTATATTATAAATTTTATAGTTCCTAAGAAGTATGATTTTGTACCGCTGATTGACGTCTGTTATGGTATGTGTTATAAAAAAGGGCCGAACTTCTAACGAAATAAATTTCGTTTTCTTAAGTCGGTATTCGAGAAGCTAAAAAGAAATGAGAAGTTCGTCTTTTATTTACAACAGTATTATATCGTATTACAGTATATTACATTATACCAAAATCTATATGATAAAGAATATATTTGTATACTTATTAAATAAAATGTATTAATAACAAAAATGCAAATAAAAATGTTTAACATAAAAATAAATCGTGTTTTCAATGAAACTCTACAAAGATTATCTTAATATAAAATATTATCCTTTAAATTGAACATTCTGAGGAAAGCGGGAAATTTTCCCCGCAAATCTCCAAATGGAATGTGTGAAGAAGTAGGACGCAAAATCATGCCACCTCCAGGTAAGTTTTTCTTTCTTGTTAAAAAATTCAAATTCTGAAGAACGCAGAAAATTTTCCCGCAAATCTAGATTTGTATCAAGATTACATTAAGTGTGAAGAAGTGGCACGAAAAACCATGGCACCTCAAGGTAAGTTATTCTTTCCAGATCAAAAATTCAAATTTTAGACTAAGTTGGAAAATTTCCCGTAAATCGAATTTTTATCAGGATCACATGATGTGTGAAGAGGTGGCATGCAAGTCATATAACTCCTGGTAAGTTATATTCTTTTGTTCAAAATTTTAAATTTTGGATCAATCAGAAATTTTTCGGCAAATCGAACTTCGCGAATTTTTTATCTTCTTGAAATTTTTAAATGTTTTCTGATCACTTACTTTTGCATTACATAATTATTATATAGAGTGCAATTTGGTATATTGGGAATAATTGGTTTAATAATAGTTGGATTTAAAAAAGAACACATTAAATTTTTATTCGCTATAAACATTGATTTTCGTTTTAAATATTTATATATACAATATACATAATTACATTTGCTAATTATACGTATATTCGCTTAATTGTAATATTATAGGATTAATAACGGACAACGGTTTTTATTATTAATGTTGTACAATTTTTTTATTTATGATTGGTATCAATACATCGTTATAAATTTAATTTCTGTATGCACAAATCTCCAATCTTCTACGATGCATATCCTTGTATTCATCTATAATACAGGTTTATTCCAAAAACTTCGGTTTATCATTCTTTATCTTTTTCTCCTTTTGCGTAACTTCAATGTCTTCTTGTGTATTTTCCTTGTCATCGATGATTGCCAAATCTTTTACAAACATCTGGAATTTCTTTGATTACATTGAGATGCATCTGGCCAACTGAAAAAGAAAATAATTAAATTATTTTATATCTTTCATATTCATGTTTAATTTATTTTTATAGTATTTAAAAAGAAGAATCACAGACTTACTCTACTTCCTCAATTCTTTCCTCATAAAATTCTCGTACTGATAAAACTGGAAGACTTGATTATCATGCTCCATAAATTTTCGTTTCCAGCTTGTCTCGAGTAATAATAATTTGTTGAAGTTTGTTATCAGATGATAATTAGATTTTTGCGAAGAATGAGATGTCATTGTCTTGGGAACAGTCGATTTTTCACGTATATTCAAAAATAGATTTCTTTGTAGAAAACGCTTGATTGTAGAACGATTTCTACAGATTAATATAACTCGACAATAGAAAGAATAAAACCTGGCCGATTTTCGGGAAGCGTGTAAGAAAAGGATTGTGTTCGTAGGTACGTAAAAACAGAAACACTGATATACATATAGAAGGTGTTTCGTTTATAGACGACACAAGGCCGAACTTCTTACGGAATAAACTTCGTTTACTTTAAAGTCGGTAATTTGAGAAGTACAAAAGTTTAGCTTTTGTTCACAGCATGCAAATTAACATCGGGCAACCAACGATACAAGTTTATACTCCTTAAGAACTCACTAATTTATAATATAATTTAGAACATTTTATAATAATAAATGACCCTATATATGGCAAGTCGTTGAATTACGTGTATACTTCGTATCGAACTAATCTATAGAAAAGTTTTTTAAATAGATTTAGTACCTCACGAGATATTCAAAATTTCGAGATAAACAGGACACCCTGTTTATATCCATAGATATTCGAGCAGGAAATATCTCGCAACTCGTTGAAGCTACAAGAAAGTTTATAAAGATAAATTTGCACGGTACTAATTCAGTTACGAACTGCATGTAAACAAATTTTCGTTTCTTCTTTTTTATTCGTGACCTTTTCGAGTTATGAACGTAGTTGTTTTTCTTTTTTTTTTTTTTCTTTTTTTTTTTTTTTTAATGGATATCTATAATTTTTTTTATTGCATATTTATATAACATTTACCATTTGCAATCAAAATCATATGTAATGAAAAAATTTGCTACTATACATCTTTAACGAGCTAATCGGCATCCTTAATGATTGACTAACAGATTCATACTGTACTGTAATTCATACACAATGCTATACAGATACAATACATTATTAACAAATGAAGCACTGGCATATTTTGACCAGTTAAAGGTCAATATATTATCCAACCTAACGATAGTTCTTCAAATTGTGGTATGAAAAGGCAACTATTTTAATATTTGAAATGTCAATTATCTCGTAAATGAGACATAGTAACAATTTATTTATACGTATATATATATATATATATATATATATAATTATTATGAATAATAATATTATTAATAATAATTATTATAAAGATATTCTAATAATTTATAATAAATTTATTAATTATAATAATATTTATAATACATATAATAAATAATAAATATATCGTAATTATTATTGTAAATATATAACTTTACACACACATATGTATATATATAAACTATATATATATATATATATAAACTATGTTTATGTATAAACAAATATGTATATATATAAATATATATATATATATATATATATAAACAAGTATGTATGTACGCATATAAAACGAAAACAGAAATAATTTTCGATCTGTCTTGAAATTAACATCGACGACAAGCAGATCCTCTATTCGAAGTATGTAATTACCTATTAGAATAATTTTATTTTCCCTTACGTGAATTGCTATCTTTATTTCTCTCTCTCTCTCTCTCCCTCTCTCTCTCTCTCTCTCTCTCTCTTTCTCTCCTTCTCTCTTCTCTTTCTCTCTCTCTCTCTCTTCCTCTGGTACAAGTAAGCGAAGCTCGATCCCTCCCTCGTATATCGAAAATTAAGATCATCGATAATATTCGCGCGTTTCTGATTTTCTCGCTTACATTTTCTTCTTTTCACTCTCCACATCACCCTCCCCCTTTCACCCCAGCCCTCCTTAACCACTTCTTCAACATATCCCAGCTCGAAAGCTTCGCAAAACTTTCCAGGAATTTCGTCTCCTGGTCCGTACGATGTACTTATACATTCTCAGAATGAGGGTAAAATTTTTATGGATGAAGGAGAACTTAAAAAGAGAAGAATGAAAGAATTAGAAAGAATATGTGTGTAAATGTGTACGTATGTATATGTATGTGTATGTGAGAGAGAGACAGAGAGAGAGAGAGAGAGACATAGTGATCCATCATAACGATGAAAATTCTTTACGATTAAGGTCACCTCTATTATGTTCCATAATTATAATATTAATCATGATATAAATTGTAATACATTATATACGATATTATATTACGCTACAATATTAATTTTACGGGCGGTAATAATACGATAAATCATTGTACCGTTATACGACAAACAATTATATAACCACTGGAAAATGCCAGAAACAGAGATACGACCATTATGATCGATTTGCATAAAACATTCAAACCCCTTTGCCCCTGCCACGAACCCTACCCCCACCCTCCCACCCCCTCTCTCCTCGTCACTCTTAATGAACCAAACGTAAATGTACAAAATGAATCTCCAGAGCACACGGATTGGGAAATAAAGTGAAATGAAATAAAATATAAGAAAAAAAAAAAAAAGAAATAAAAGAGAGATAGAAAGAAAGAAAGAAAAGAAAAAGAAAAAAGAGAAATAGAAGAAAGAAAATAAATGGAAAAAGGAGAAAGGAAGGAAGAGAAGAAAAAGGACAGAAACAAGAAGAATAGAAAAAGAAGAAAGGAAAGGAGGACGATAGAAAAGAAAAAGCATGTAGTAGTTATAGTGGTACGTACGTGGGGGTTGGTTTGGAGGGGTACCGCTAATATCCCGGGGGCGGTCGTGAGAGTTGGTGCACCTGCGCGTATGACAGTTACGCTCCTGGCATAAAGGCGACATTTAGGTCGGCGGCTTTTACAAGAGTGAGCCACACGTCGAGAATAGAATGTAAAGGGGGGAGACTTAGTGGGAAGGGCGGGGAAGAGGTTGACAGAAAGAGAGAGAGAGAGAGAGAGAGAGAGAGAGAGAGAGAGAGAGAGAGAGAGAGAGAGAGAGAGAGAGTAGATTCTCGCAAACCCTTCGAATGTCGTCTTTGTCCTAGTGTTATCAACTCTCCCTCTCTCACCTAGCTTCTCTATCGTACTATATCCGTACTATCGTACTCAACAGCGTTGGCCAACGTTACACGGTTATGCATTAGTCCGTACTATTATCAGAACCGTTGCCTGCCACCGGCTACGAAATTCGGGCATACATAAGTGACGATAATTTGACGGCCGTTCCCATACACTACCGGAATAGAAACACATACTCTTCCTAATACTAGATCCGTATTACATAGATATACATACGTAAGTACATACATACACACGTACGTGTATATATATATATATATATACATATATATATAGGTATATATACTACGTTGTGTGCATGTGTGTGTGTATATATTTCATTTTACGCATCATACCTATCGCGAAAATATCAACTCGAACGAACCTGCCAAGTAGCTGTAAAGGCAGTAGCAACGGAAACAGTAGCAAAAGCAGTAGCAATGGTAGCAGTTAATGGAAGAAACTGTATTCCTGTAACGTCAGGACTGTTACTTCCTCGTGGGAGAAGAGTGCCGTGTCTTTCGATTCTAACTCGTATCCTGTCGATACACTCGGGACCAATGGGGAAATAGCTATGAAGTCGGTTCGATGTGTTTCGTGTTCGAAGAAGTTTCGATAATTCTTACAGATAGATGGATTGATTCGATCCTTTATCTTCGAATGTCTGCCAATAACTTCTTAAAATGGAGATTATCGTAAGGTAGCTTATTCGGGGTTCCTTTTTTTTTCCGAAATGAACTACAAATTTTATCGGAGAGTTAGATATTATTTCGGTATCGAACGTTTTCGATATTAATTCCCAACGATCGCAAGGATATCGATGAAAAGTCTAGTGCTACACGTATCTACTTTTTTTTTCTTTTTTTTTTTTTTTCCTTTTTTTTTCTCTCAAATTTTCTAATCATCACTTTAGAAGCAGCGAACCGGTTGGAAGATCAGGAAGAGAATATGAGAGCATTCTGTTTCTGACATAGAGCTCGGATAAAGTCTGCTCGAAATGTATATGTTTATGTATATATGTATATATATATATATATGTATATATGTATATAGGTATACATGTATATATACATATTCAAAGAGATATGCGAACTCAGAGCTGTTAATTCAAGCAGGTTTCGTCTGCTCTAGAAGGGTTGCCCGTAACAAGTTTCAACGTGATGCCTTCGCGGGTTTAAGCTATGCTCCAGGACGGATAAAGTCGGTCGAAAGTGTGTTCTACGTCGAACGAGATAATCGACGTTCAACCGATCCTGTCAGCTTAAGTGACAATAACAAACAAGAATCTACAGACGTAATCACATACGTACCTGTATATTTTTGTATGTTGTATAATACAAATTATAAGAGAAAAGAAAAAAAAAAAGGAAAAGAAAAGAAAAGAAGAAAAAAGAAAAGAAAATAACTGAAGAATATCGTGAAACATTTGGTTTTATATATATGTACATACATATATATGAACCGTTCATAAGCCAAATCGATTAACTCCGCTTATTGAAATTTTTAAAATTTAAGTGTCAAAGCATTCAACGCAGAGTCCTCACTTTTTATATTGATAATAAATTTCCCTAATTTCCGTTATTTAATAACATTAATTGACGAAATGTTTTTTTTTTTGGCCATCGAATAAAAAAAAAATTAATTTCAGTAATAATGATTATTCTAAGACTATTCTATCTAATTCACTTTATATGTCGTTAGATGAAAATTACGTTTGCATTTATACATTCTATAATGCAATTTAAATTTATATTTTGAAGGGAATTTTAAAAAGCAATTTATATATTATTTCATCACATTTCTCTACTCTTTGTTTTATGAAGTTAATCGATTTGGCAAGTGAGCGGCTCTTATATATATATATATATATATGTATGTATGTACATGTATAGGTATATGTATATAACTATACGAGGTACGTACTTACTTAATTTCAAATATTTGAGACATTCCGCTTGAAAATGGCGTGACGTTAAAAGTAGTTCATGTAAACGATTATACACGCTCGAATGAACGTTTTAACGTACCTATACCGTTCTCTCCCTCACCCTTTACCCTCATCCAGCGCTCCCCGCGACTCTACCTAATTTTACCTACCTCCTTTTCAAAAGCGAAAGAGTAAAAGGCCTATCGAGAAGTTTCGCGATTCTTCGTAATTTAACGAAGTACTTAGTTAACCAAGTCGGATTCCTTTTGTTCGCTCATGCGATGGTCTTTGTGCGGTACCGGAGATAAATACTTGGAGCATATCAATCCCAGAGGACTCTCTCTCTCTTTCTCTCTCTCTCTCTTCCTGTCTCTCACTCTCTCTCTCGTGCGCTCTCTCGCCCACTCGCCCTCTCTCTTTCTCTCTTTCTCTCTCTCTCTCTCTTTGGGGGCGTTACAGACGACGGTTATCGATTAGGATAACGACCGAGGTGCCTAGCAAACTAGCTTGCTAGCTAGCTAGCCCGCTAGGCAGTTCAAGTGGCCATTTAGTTCGATGACTGCTCGGTTATCTGGTTCGTACTCGCGCACATGACATTTATTTTTACATTGAGGACATATAATTATTAATATATTATAAATGATGATTTTATCAATTAAATAAAAAAAAAAAATAATAATAATAATAAAATAGGAAAAAGAAGAGAAAACAATTGTTTCACGAAAGTTTATTATTATTTATTGGTTTATTTGTGTCGAAGAAAACACTGTTTAAATTGTAAAGATCTAAGAATATTTCTTTTCCCTTTCATTTTTGTTCAAATATTTTCAAGGAAATACATATTTTCCAACAAGAATAGGATATAGAGAGAGCGGCACACACACACACACACACACAGAGTACAGGAAATAATTTGCAAAATGAATCGGACGAATAGCTTAAAGACCTTATCTCAAATAAACGTCGTCAAGATATAGAAAAGTGAACTCCCAGATTGAAGTTCTTTTTCTTGATATTTTTTTCTTCTCGAGTTTCATTGTCAGTCTAAACTCATAAAATTTTTCACGCAGCCTCGAGGCAGCACAGTGCAACAGACAGCTCGACGAACCGATGTTTCTTGACATTTTCGTGTCTCATTAGCTAGGGTGCCTACTATGTATATCTAGATATTTCCGAATAATAATAATAACTTCTGACAAATCGTCAAGATATGTTTCACGAACTTGATTTTCTTTTGCATTTTATCAAAAAAAGAAGGAAATAAACCAACTGAGCTGAAAAATAATGACGATCCTTTTGCGAGTCCATTCACAAATAGCTTACATTCGCTCGTTATTTTAGAATACCATCTCTATTTCTCTCTCTCTCTCTCTCTTTATTTTCCAGGACAGATTCGGAGCAAGAAAAAAGTTAAACATGTCAAGTTGCTTGAACGTTTAATATTAAATTAATCAATCAGTCAAAACGACTGATTTCAATCTTTTTTTTTTTTTTTATAAATATCTACTTACAAATTTTATACGATTTCTCAAGATATTATGATCTTTTCTGTTTCATGAATAAAATCAATTTTATAAATTCCTTTTCTTTCCTCTCATTTTATTTTTTGTTGTCTTCCCTTGAGATACACTTGAAATATATTTCAATGTATTGGAACAATTATCGACGACTCTTTAGATTTAAATATTCTGTATTATTAAAAGAGCTATTCTTGTATATTTGTATATTTGTATCTACGTCAATTTTATCTTGCAAACCACCATAAGGATTTTAACGAAATAAAACTAAATTGATTGTTCTCGAATATGAGAATATGATTTTGATGGGTCCCGAAATAGAACAAATTTTGTAAAAAAATTAAATAAGTAGAAAAAGAAATATAAAGAATTTTTTCATTTTACACACTGTAGGTGGCATGGCACTATGTACTTTACAATACGATGTACGATATTCACCGAATTTCATATGAATTTCTTAGCGAGGTAGAAAATAATGACGATCATTTTACGAGTCCTTTTATAAATAGCTTAAATTCCCTTGTTATTTTACGGTGCTCTCTTTCTTTTTATTTTTCGGGGCAAATTTAGAGCAAGAATACGATCAAACGTCACTTCGCTTCGCGCTCGAACTTTTAATATTATATTAACCTATCAATCATAATGATTAATTTTAAACGTTTTTATAAAAATGTCTATTTACACATTTTATCTCGCGTTTTTTCTAGACATTATGATCTTTTCTGTGTATTTGTATGTATAATTAATTTTATAAATTCTTTCTTTTTCCTCTCCTTTTATTTGCATTTTTATTTCTTTATTTTTTAAGATATGTTCGAAATATACTTTAATATATCGGCATAATTGTTGGTAATTCTCTAGCAATAAATATCCTATGTTATTAATTATTAATAATTAAACGAGGGATTTTTGTATATTTATAATATTTGTCAATTTTATCTTGGAAACAGCCATTAAGATTTTGACGAAATGAAGATGAGTCGATCGACTTCGGATGTGAGAATATGATTCTTTTAAATCTCGAATTTGAGAAAATTCATTTAGGAAATTAAATAAGCAGTTAAAAAAATATTAAAAAGAATATTTTCATTTTTCACACCGTAAAGGTACGGAGTACGATGAGGTTTACAGTATATGATACTATATTCGCCGAATTTCATATAGCTCTTTTTAGAGACGTAGAAAATAATTACGAACTTGCGAATGAATTTACAAGTAGCTCACATACGCTTATTGTTTTAAGAACATTCGTATTCGAATTTCCTACGGCTTTCGTATAACGGAAGTTATTAATGTAAAGGTTAAATATACACAAACGATTTTATCATTACAAACCATAAACTAGTTGGCGGTGGAAACCTTCACAACGTTACGTGGTACGATATTCGCCCGAATATCATATGGCTTTCTTAGCACCGATATATATAACGTCTATGGGGACTTTCAGCCATGAAGAAAACAGTGTGGTGTGTTCTCATGACAACATAGAGGCCGTATAGCTATAAGAAAGATTTTTTATGTTCTCGGGTACATTCACCGGACGTACGATGCTCACGGTATGTAATGATAAAAATTATTTATTTTTAACCCTTACATTAATAACATCTTTATCGCTCTGACAGCCATATGAAGTTCTGGAAGACTAACATACATATATACATACATACATACATATATACCAACCGAAAAGCTATAGACCAAATTTTTTATGATCTCAGGTCCCTTCACCAAACATACGATGTTTACGGTACGTAACGACAAAATCATTTATTTTTAACCTTAACATTAATAACTTCTCTATCTCTAAGACGGCCATATTGAATAGCCACAGAAAGAAAATCGTTCATACTCGATCTTCTTATGCTCCCGTTAGTTTTTCAGTTAAACGGTAATTATAATTGTCGATTTTCTCAAAAAAAAAAGAGAAAAAAGAGAAAAAAAAAATTAAATAGACAAGATGGCGTATCGAGAGATAAAATAATAAAATGTCTTTTTCCCTTTTTCTATCCTGAAGATTTCTTACTGCAATCTTCTGTACTTGAATAAGATTCTCGCGTGGATTTAAGGGGAAGAGAAAGATTGAGAAAAATGAAGAAAAAGAGAGAACAAAATTTCTAAAGACCGATTACGTTGAATTTGAAATAGAACAGAAGGAAGAACACAAGAGAATGCATTGTTCTAGTAAATCGTGCCTGTATACTATATCTATTTATCTATTTATCTAGCTAGCTAGCTTAGCTACTACGAGATCACTAGTTTTGGTGGATTTTGGGTTCGTTTTAGCTCGCTTCTATAATGGCGAATTCTATCGCCTTTCTGGCATTTTACACGCGAACACCATCATAATCATCTTGCTACAAAATCTTCAAAGCTTTAAACCCTACTCTGAATGGTAGCCATCTCATTTCGTTTTACTACCGACGGGTTCAACGGCCATATTGGCATTTCGTTGTTTCTTCCTTGAAGCGATATCATGGTATGTGTCCGTGAGAATGAAAGATTGGAAGAAATGGAGGAAGATGTTAAAAAGGAAGAGGGAGAATAAAAAAAAAAAGAAAAAAGAAATAAAGAAAAGAAATTAAAAAGAATTAGATTTTGACTTCTATTTCGAGAAAGAATTGAAGTTTAAGCGATTCATTATAGGGGAATATCGTAAACGTTTAAATCTTTCGTTTAAGAGATTATACGGCTTTATACAAATAATTTGATACCTACGTATTGTCGGCGTAATAGAAGCAACTTTGAAATAGAAATAGAGATAGATAGATAGATAGATAGATAGAGATAGATAGATAGAGAGAGAGAGAGAGAGAGAGAGAGAGAGACAAAGACAGAGATAGAAAGTAAATAGATGGGTCAAAGGTTGTTTAAAGCGGTGGCTATCCTTGTACGTAATCAAACCATTGCAGCCTTTGTTTGATGAAAGTCTATGGGATCTACGTACGCCTATTTCACGTATATGTAGATATACACACATATACCGGGTGAATAATCTAACATTTAAGGGATGAAGAGAATAGATTAATTTTGAATCAAACGAAATATCTTAGAATAAATATATTTCATTCGAGGTTGACGTTAATGATATTTTGATATTAAGAATTTGCATCTTAAGGCGATATATTATAAAATTAACAATGTAATTACATCGACGTTTCTTTCGAAAGGGTCATTGATATCCCTGTTGAACTCGGTTTAAAAAAGTTTTGAAGGAATACGTGATATAAAAGTTTTCTAAAATGCGATTAAACGTCGCGAATGAGAAAGATATTTAAATCTGTTTCTACCACGAAAATTATATCGAAGATATTTCCTTGCTAGATATTAATTTTCAATTTATTTCTCTATGGACACCCGGTATATAAGTATAATATATTGCACGAGCACGTACATAGTAGACGGCGATTTTGGCATTTCGAGGCACGAATGCCAGGAAGCGTTATCGACTTCGTGCTCTCGCCGACACTCAAAGGGTTAAATACTTTTCAATTACACGCAACTAGTCTCCGTTGAAACCCTTTGAGTGGCAGGCCATTATGTGTACTAGCTATGGCAAAATTGCCGGAGGGTTTTTCACCGCTTTATTGAGGCCGAGCGGCCGAGACAAATTTGCAAACGCGCGAACTTCGGAAACAAAATTGAAAGCAAAGTTTCCAACGTCCGTTCCGCCGTCCCTCTAGGATTTCGAGAATTTCGAGATAACATTTCTCACGTAATGCTTGATAACGTCTAACGTTTCACTAAATTCGAACGAAAAATATAATCCTAACAATTACACAGGATGGTCACCGAAAGACATGTATTTGTTAAAGTTATTTCTTTTTCTTTTATATATTATTCAATCTTTAGTGGCCACCCTATATCTATTGAGTACGCATAATGAGTACGGTGTTGTTAAAAAAAAAAAAAAAAAAAAGAAGAATAAGAGGAAGGAAAGAAGATAGAAAAAGTAAAAAAGAAAAAAGGAGGAGAAGAAAGAGAGACAGAAAGGAGAATGTTACAACAACGAAAGATTTAGGATCCATTTGCGTCTCGATCATTTTTGCTCGATCGTAGAATGCAACTAAAAATGTTATTTCTTATCGCGGATTTGTTTTTCTCTTCCCCTTCCCCTTCCCCTTCTTTCTCTCTCTTCTTTCCTATCCTTTTACGACGGTACCAGGATGCGTCGATGTTTGCCTCACCAGCAGGATTCGTTTTTCCTGCTCAAAAGATAACCAACCACTTTCCTTGTTCCCCATGTAGAGGTATCTGTAACTTAGCAACATTCTCCGAAGTCTTTAACGCCCGCATCCTTGCGTTCCGGCTTGACCGGAACAGACGGTTCGTTCCTTCCTTATCCACCACTCCTTTCCACTCGCCACCCCTCACCTTCACCCTCACCCTCACAATGTTTCGTACATTCTTCCTCGCTAAGGTTTTATCGGAAAGTCGAAAGCGAAAAGTTTGAGCAACAAAACTAAATACTTCACCCCGACCGTCCATCGTGTTTCCTACTCGATCGCCAACGAAATTATCTGTTCCTGTTATCTGTTCCTTTCTTTTTGTTTTGTTTTTCTTTTTTTTCTTTTTTTTATTATCTTTTATCTTTTCTCCTTTTCTTTCTGTTTGTTTCCATTTCCATTTCATTTTTTGCGCCATTTCTATGTAAAATTCGTCAGAGTATTAATATTTTTAGTTTTCTTCTTCTCTTCTACATCATCATTATTATTATTATTATTATTATTATTATTATTATTATTATTATTATTATTATCATCATCAGCATCATTATTATTATTTCTTTCTTTTTGGTTAATTAGAAAAAATCATTTCTAACGAGAGTTGCACGAACTCGCGATGATTTCGATTGAAGCGACGACGAAGGAGCGTGGTAAAGAAAAAAAAAAACAAGAAGAGAAAGGAAAAGCAAAAAAGAAAAGGGAAAAGGAACATATCGCCCTTGCACGATTTGTAATATCATCTTATTTTTACGCTCTATTAGCGAAGATTATCAAGTAATCGATTCTTTAATCCAAACTCGATCGAACACTCCTTCTGTCGTTACCGAATCGACGTTACGATTCGACTTTTCTCTTTAAACGAGATGATTCGATTTTATCGGCCACGTCGTATGTACGCGATCACCTAGGGAGTTATATTTCCAATTCTCTCCTATTGAATCGAGCATTCTCTACGGTCGTATCTTTTACCGGATTAACGAACACCGATCGTCCACAAGAAACTTCGACTCTCCGATTACTTTAAACAAAGACGATACTTCCTTTCCCTCTATCTTCCATTCTTTCTTCTTGTCTTTTTCCTTTTTATTATTATTATTTTTTTTTTTCCTTTTACTTCTGTATATAATAAACTCTCCGTCTACCTCCAGAACGTATCTACCTATTAAATTCTCTGCAATAGTCGGAGCGATTAAATCGTTGAAAAATATTGAATTAAAATCTAGACCGTTGTAATATCTTTTTCTTTTTTTTCTTTTTTTTGTTCTCTTTTTACTGTTTCTTTATCTACAGCCGCAGCATAAATTATTATCGGACATTCTGATGATAGAGTTAGTTGGAATAATTCTAATGTCTATCATTTAGAAGTTCACCGCGATTCTATGCGGATATATAGATAGACAGATAGATAGATAGAGATAGAGAGAGAGAGAGAGAGAGAGAGAGAGAGAGAGAGAGAGAGCGTGTGTGTGTGTGTGCGTGAGAAAGAGAGAGCCCGCGTGTGTGTGTGTGAAAGAGAGAGAGTATGATAGGAGCTGTAGAAAATGGCTTATTCAATAACTGTAATTCCATGCAAAATTACTCGCATCTGGCGAGCTGGATTTACCTGCCGCCGCGCATAATTACATCCGCCCGACCCCGTTAGTTTCGGTAATCATTTCGGCCGGATTTAAGTTATTAATTGCCTACTTGCCATAGCGGACGCCTACATTGTAACTATACGTTTCAACTTATACAGATGTGTGCATCATTGTGTATAAATACGTTGTGTGTATGTGTGAGTGACTGAGTGACTGAGTGAATGAGTGAATGAGTGAATGAGTGAGTGAGTGAGTGAATGTGTTGTGTGTGTGTATGCGCGCGCGCGCGCGTGTGTGTGTACACGTACGTACACGTTCACATAACACATTACAGCTCTACTTTATTACCATTTGATTTATACCCTTCGAAAAGCGTGAAACAATGGCGCGTGTGTGTGTTATTCGAAAGAGATCGTCTCGACGTTTATAATGTGACTTTACGATCTCCTATCGTTCGCGGTAGTGAAAACTCGTAAAAGGATTTGTAATGGGGCCTATATGATGATGAGACATTCGATACTACGATAACAAAATAAAAAAAAAAAAAAATTGAAAATAAAGAAACACAAGAAGAAACAAACAAACGAACGAACGAACGAAAAAAAGATTAAAAGGGGAAAGAAAGAACGAAAGAATCGACAAATATTGGAAATCAATACTTTTCTATATACCAAAAAAAAAAAAAATAGAAGTGAAATAAAATTACGCTGGTGCTACGTGCTTTTTCCATACAACATTTCGAAGCCACCTCGTTGAAAAGCAAGAGGTATATGTCTAAAAAAAAAAAAAAAGAAGAAAAACAAAAGGGAACAAAAGAAAAGAAAGAAAAAAACGATGTGATCACTAAAAGTAACCGCAAATCGATAAGCAAGTTATAAAAGGATTTTGAATTTTTCAAGGCACGAAAATAACGGCTATATTCTCTCGATGGTTACGACATTTTTCTAGCGAGAGATTTGCATAGGGTGGGGGAGAAATAGGGAAATAAGGTTATCGTGTTAATGGAAATAACAGTGTTTGATAGACCGAGATAAGAATAATCCACGTAAAGCATCGATTTTTAAAGCAAAACGACTGACAATAGGAGAAGAATACGATGTGTATAGATGTGAAATGTGTAAATAGATATAGATATACGTACGTACATACATACATACATACATACATAGATACGTACGTACGTACATACGTACATTCAGTTCTCCAAGCGTCGACGATTATAAAAAAGAAGAATAGCGAATAATGACGCGTCCGATCAGTGCTCGTCGCGTACAGGAATCAATGCAGAGTAACGCATAGTCATAACAACAACAACAACAACGGCGACGACGACGACGACAACAGAACGATGACGACGATAACAACGACAACAACGATGACGACGACGAAAACAACGATAACAACAACAATGTAAACTAAAAAGTGATAGAAAGGGTAGAGATGACATGAGTTTAGAAAAAAAAAAAGGAAAAAAACAAGCGTATATAAATAAAAGACCACGAGAGAAAATATCACTTAATCGATTTCGTTCGTGATTCATAGTTTTACAAGCACGATGTAACGACTTCGAAAAAAGAGACATAACAAACAAAAAATAAATAAATAAAATGAAAAGAAACTTGAATTTGTTGCGCGCCATTTTATTGCCTATCATCATTTTATCTTTTTCTCTTTTACGAAGAGAACGAACGAAATAATGAATATTTTTTACTCTTATGCGTTTATTATGAATTTTTTATTCTCTCTCTCTCTCTCTTTCTCTCTCTCTCTCTCTCTCTCTCTCTCTTTCTCTCTTTCCGGATTCTCATTCGACGCTCTATCGAATCTATTTTTATCATTTGTCGTTGACAAAGGTAGATATCGTTGTGGGTATGAATATATGTAAATAACGATTGGAGATATTGATTAATTTCCTGCAAAACGAATTCGCGGTATGAAAAAACGATAACGATAACGATAACCAAACGAAAAATCGAGACGTCGTTATTACGTTATCAACGACATATTCGTTGACGTTTCATTAAAAGAACCAAGTTTTCCATTTTTTTTCTTTTTTTAATTTTTCGATCCGAAGTAGTCAGAGTCAAGTATATCTCGGACTTCGGACATGATATCGGCATGTAAATATATCTAATAATAAAGTTTGCAACGTTCTAAATTTTATTGTTATTTTCTCTATTCTGGCCGTTTAAGTATTTATCATTGACGTACGACGTAATATGAATACTCTATATGATGATGGTCTATATAGCTTTAAATAACAACAATCGATACTTTCCCGACTTTTTAACGTAGGCTATTGTAAATGCTTCATAACAAAACTGACAAATACCGGAATACCGTATGCACCTACTACGTCTTTGGACAAAAAAGAACAAACAATACGATTCGTTGAAAAAGAGTTAAACGTTCGAAATCATTGAAAGCCATTCGTAGAATTAAAACAAGAGCGATACCTATCATTCTTTCGCTTCCTGTAGGGGCGAACCGGAATGTCGTGAGGGGAAAAATATATAAATGGCGTAGAAAAAAAAACTGACAAAAAAGAAACAAAAACAAAACAAAAAAGTTACGATACCTACGTACCGATAACGTTTCCATTCGTAGTCCGTCGGCCAATCGGGGACTGATAGTTCCGAAAAAATAAAATCACGATGTTACTCTATCGCTATGTTTCATTTTTATGGCGAAAAAATAAACGATCTCTATCTCTGTCTCTGTCTCTCTTTCACTGTCTATATCCCTGTCTCCGTTTCTGTATCTCTCTCTCTCTCTCTCTCTCTCTCTCTTTGATCATAGTGATAAAAGTCTCCTCATATTTCCTGCTATATTTCACTGAAATTCTAATTCACCATTTTCTCGCTAATTTCTCTGATATAAACGAGAAACTTCCGACGTTATATATATATATATATATATATATATATATATATATATATATATATATATATATATATATATATATATATATATATATATATATATATATATATATATATATATATATATATATATATGATCCATCTTTATTCGAATTTTGGAGATACAATTAACGATATTGATCGACCATTGAAAATTAAACAAAGTGTAAATCAATCTGACGTATTAAATTCGTAGGATCGAATTGGAATATTATCCGTTTGCAAATACAAACATGATATCGATTTCGATATTAGGTAAACATTATTATTTACATGTACGAATCGATCGGATTGGAAAATATCGACTTCATCCTAATATAATGTTACTTATGTATTATACTTTTCCAATGTGTTATTTTTTCTTTTTTTTTTCTTTATTGTTTTTTAATAGAATCGTTCGACAGCTCGAAGTAAGTAAATACTTACTTACATACTTACGTACTTATTTCTTCGCGTTCGTTGAAAATGGTTAAGAAAGGTAAAGTAGGCAAGCTTGCTCTTTCGAGACAAATGACTTCATTCGTAATGCCATCGGGCAAAGTGTCGAGATAGGGAGGATGGGGAGGGGGAGAGAGATCGACATCGATGGTTACGAAAGTGTTTCATAGTATAGCACTTTTCCTTTTTAAATATTTCACGAGACCAGAGTATACATAACCAACGATTAAATATCGATCGGATCTTTTCTGTTCTCTCTCTCTCTCTCTCTCTCTCTCTCTCTCTCTCTCTCTCTCTCCCTCTCTTTCTTTTTGCTTTCCTTTTTTTCTGTTTCTTTTTTTTTTCCATGAGTAAAACGACACGACGAGACCAGAACACTATTCGATAATTCAATCGGTCGTCGATAGTAGAGATGCCTCTTCGCCATCGATATCTACGGAAATTATATATAATTAAATAGATTGCCGAATTGGCTCGGTGGTTCGACTACCGTGTCGCGTGACCCACTTCGATATACAGCAATTATAATAATTTTCTGGCTCCCAAAGGTGCCGTTCAAGCGTCCGGAGGAAGTGACACGTAACGAATTTACGAATTCGCGCTTGTCGAATTATAATCGAAAAGCGAGCGTAGTTTGAATTTAAAGGTATGCGTGTGTATGTCTCTCTCTCTCTCTCTCTCTCTCTATATATATATATATATATATATATATATATATATATATATATGTATGTATGTATGTATGTATGTATATTTATTTATTTATTTATATATTTAAAATAAAAGCACAAAAAGAAATTTGCAATTAGGAAAAATTAAATATATGTATAGGATGTAATGAAACTATACTAACGAATCATATTTTAAAGTCTTATAACTCAAAAATTAAACATTTCCGAATCTAAATTGATAAAACCTTTTTTTTCACTACATATCAGGGACCCATTCCAAAAGTTTTGCCATATAGTTGGTACACACACACACTTTCTAATTGCCAAATTTTGTGCTTTCTTTCTTTCCACTAAATGTAAAAAACAAGGCTGTTTGTAATAGTAGCAATAAAAAAAAAAAAAAGAGAAACAAAAAGAAGAATTAAACCAAAAATATAAAATAAATCTTAATGAACAATAATAAAACTCAAAATTATATTGTATCCCGTTGTTTCACTAAATACGTTAAATTTATCGATTTAAATTGAATTTATTATCTTCCACATTTCGGAGTTGTCGATAAAACGAAAAAAACTTTCTTTCCAAGAGATTTAAATACTAATCTATATATACCTTATAAATTTACCCATCTACGCGATCGGTATCGCGAAGTATCCTAAGTTAATAAAGCCGTCTAGGTGAATGAGTATTATCGTTTTATGAAGATCGCCGATTCTACCGGCTAGAACTTTGATATTATTTAATTAGAAAGGACCGGAGGAAAGTTTATATACTCTAGTAGCTTGGGGGCGAGTTCGAGCGAGACGCAAAAGAGAACGGATGAGGGAGAACGTTGTCGTTAACGAGAAATATATATATATATATATCTATATATATATATATATGTATATGTATATGTATATGTATGGGGTGTCTTTAAAAAAGAAAATGAAAAAGAAAAATAAGTAAAGAAATTAATGAAACACTTAGAACACTTCATATAACAGATATTATCCAAACGTAAAACATGGTAATGCTTCAATATATCTCACATTACATTTATAAAATTATAAAGTTAAATGAAATTTTAAATATATAAAACAGCAGTTGGTGAATAAAAAGTGTTTATAGATTATATATATATATATATATATATATATATATATATATATATATATATATATATTCCTTTTTTTTTTAATTTTGTCATTCTCATTATCGTATCGTTTATTATTAATATAATTAAAAAAAACACATTTTAAATTGTCCTTCGAAACTCCTCTTTCTTGGTAGAAACAGGGAGAGAGAAAAAGACCAAGAGTGAGGGAGAGAGAGAGAGAGAGAGAGAGAGAGAGAGAGAGAGAGAGAAAGTGAG
>OU426858.1:1576872-1581872 GCA_911387685.1 Dolichovespula media
AAGGGGATGGAAAATTCTTCTAACAACCCTCTTCTGTTATAGAAAATCCTCGATGGGACACAAAAATTATTTTTTGATTGACGGTTATTCTTCCTACACGTATCGTATCTACAACCATGAGACCCTCGATAAAGAAGACATATTCGAAAAATTAGTATGATCAATGGGAAGGCTCCAATATTTGCAAAAATATGACATTGCCAACATTCATTATAATCGGCATAAAAATCAATAAGAAAAAAAATCTTTGAACGCTTATAACTTTTCGATGAAACATTTTTGGACATAAGTTTGTAAGAACTTTCTTTTCGTAATATAAGTTTTGCACCGAACTTTTTCGGACACGCTCTATATATATATATATATATATATGTATATACGTACGTATACACATATACGTATAACGTAATCTGATAATTGGCAATAACTTAAAGATACCACAGAAACGAATTAAAAAAGAAAAAAAAAAGGAAAGAAAAGAAAACCAATTGCTTTCAAAGTTCGTTCTCCGTCACAAAATAATTATTTCTAAGCAAATTCATTGTGCCGACAAAGAATCGGGTCGAAAAAATAATAAGAAAAAAACAAAAGAAAACAAAGAAAAGCAAATCGATCTCTCGCGTTAACAATGTCGAACGTATTAAACGTAACGTTATGTTCTGCCACGAATAAATACTATTTACCTACGCGTAAGTGGGAACGCCTGCGAAATTGCAAAACACGGCGTTAATTAAGAAAACAGAACCGAGTACCGGTAACCATGGATAGAGGAAACACGAAGCTTTGTTTCGCGCGTTTTTAGATGTAAAATACAAACGTTACAGGGGAGTTTCTATCATCGTGACTATGAAACGAAGATACGACACTGACTATGTGCATGTATATATATATATATATATATATATATATATACATACATACATACATATATACATATATACATACATACATACATATGTACAATGTATGCAATGGGATGATATGCGAAGCTGAGAAATATCTCACGTTCTTGCTTGAAGTGCATGAGAACGAATGAGAAACTGCTATTGAAAGAAAGAAAGAATGAAAGAAAGGAAAAATGAGAAAATGAGACGGTGGATGGGAGAGTGGAAGGAAGGATAGAAAGGAAGAAAGGAAGAATAGGAAAATGAGAGGGTGAGTGGATGGGAGAGTGGAAGGAAGGAAGGAAGGAAGGAAGGAAGGAAGAGAGAAATAAAAATAAAGGGTTATGTTATCACATCACGAACGAGTCCTTGCCCTTTACGCGGTGATAACAAAACAGTGAAAGAAGATAGGGTACACATGTCAAGTATAACTCGGCTAGTAATCGATCATGGAAATCATCGTAAAAAACATTATCCTTCCCTCTTTTTCATTCTTCTCTCTCTTTCTCTCTCTCTCTCTCTCTCTCTCTCTCTCTCTCTCTTTCTCTCTCTCTTTTACGGTGTATCCAAACCATCGGTCTTCCAGTGTCAAACGTGAATTAATAGCTTGTGGCTAATGTACAATGTACTCGCGTGCGGGAGACGATGAATAAAGATGAGTCCGACCCTCGAATCGCTTTATCGAACGAAAGGGAGAAAGAGAGAGAAAGAGGAGTGAGAGAATCAACGAAAAAAGAAAAGGGGAAGGGGAAAAATTAATAATCGAAAAATGTCACCCACTCATCGACTCTCGGACGGCATTTTGAAATTCTAATCTCGATGAAAGCACTCGAGTTAGTAGCTTTTATTTTCTACCTACCTTCTTCCCCTCTTACCACCACCCACCACTTCTCCTTCTTTTTTATCTCCTTCTTTATCTATACACTCTTCTCTCTCTTTCTCTCTCTCTCTCTCTCTCTCTCTCTCTCTCTCGCTCTCTTTTCTTATTCTCCAATGACACGAATAACCACTTTTTCGAATGGAGACTGAGAGAGAGAGAGAGGGTGGGATAAAATGGGAAAAAACGAAGGAATGATACGAAAAATAGTGAAAAGGGAAGTACGTATGTCTATATATATATATATATATATATATATATATATATATATATATATATATATATATATATAATAGGAATAGTAGCAATCGAGAGGAAACCTAAACCTTCGTTATTACCGATTAATCGATTAATTAGCGATATAGGAAATCAGGGATGCTTGAAAATGCCATTGCTTTTTCATTCTCTCTCTCTCTCTCTCTCTCTCTTATTCTAAACGATTGCTCGTAGTATTGTAAGTACTTAAGTAAGTACGTTTAATCGTCGAAAGTTTTGTCGACGATGAGAGAGAAAAAGAGAAAGAGAAAGAGAAAGAGAGAGAGAGAGAGAGAGAAAGAGAAAGAGAAAGAGAAAGAGAAAGAGAAAGAGAAAGAGAACTAACTCTGTGATGTCGACATATATATATATATATATATATATATATATATATATATATATATATATGTATATATAACTACATACCTACATACATAGATAGATACATACTTATTCTTTTTTCTTTTCCACGTTCTATATTTATTTCTTTTTCTTGCATTTTTTTCTTTTTTTATACTCACGAGAATTCGTTCGCTCCGTTATATAATATTAAAAGTTCGACGTTCAGACGTTGAAAGTAGCCAACAAATAAAAATAATATTAATAATAATAGTAATAATAATGATATGATAATAATATGATTATAATAATATATTGACGATTCGAAGCAAATTGTAAAATACATTCGTACGTCTCGTTTTAGAAACATTACAGAATAGAACGATCGAATGATTTTAAATGTTTTTAAAATGTCTTTTCGATCATTTATTTGAAAAATAAAGAAAGCACAAACCAATCAGAAACACAATAACGACAAACCTATGATAAATAAAGAAACTTCAATCGTACGTGATTAGACGTTTCTCGTTGAAATTATACGTGCGATATTATTGAAAATCGATTCTTATATGTATTATATACGTTACATATGTATACGAAGCTTTAAGTTTTCAATTTCTTTTTCTTTTTCTTTTTTTTTTTTTCTATTCTCGAACCATCGTAAAACACGCCGTCGAGTTTCAAAAACGCATCTACCGATTTTTAAAAAGATAGACGTCCTAAAGGACTTCCCCCTATAAGAACGAATCTACGTAAACCGACCAAATGTTTCTGTAAAGCTATTCGATACACACATATCTATACACGCATGCGCGCACACATATCCACACACACATACACACACACACACACACACACATCCAACACAATGGATTTTTGAATCGTGCAGAAGGTTGCTCGACTTTATTATACGAATTGCAAGCGAAGTTAAAAACTCTAAACTTTCGAGAAACGTAAGAAAGAAAGATAGAAAGATAGAAAGATAGAAAGATAGAAAGATAGAAAGATAGAAAGAAAGAAAGAAAGAAAGAAAGATAGAAAGAAAGAAAAAAGATATATATATATATATATATATAGAGAGAGAGAGAGAGAGGGAGAGAGAGAGAGAGAGAGGGAGAGAGAGAGAGAGGGAGGGAGAGAGACAGAAAGTAGTTTTCACTCAGCAAAGATTTACGCCTCGCACCTGTAATTTAATATGGAATACTTCGAAGGAGTTTCCTCGAGTTGTTCCAACATTCTTCCGTTCGTTCCTATGCTATCCGAAACGTGAGAGGACTTTGTATTTCCTCTTCGACACACATACACACACACACACACACACACACTCTCTCTCTCTCTCTCTCTCTCTCTCTCTCTCTCTCTCTCTTACTAGCAACTCCAAAATATGGATATTCTCCGTGTCATTATTCATCGAGCTTTCGAAGATCTAATTCCAATGAAGGGGAGCGCCGCTCACGTAGCCTCACCTCCCAACCTCCTCACCATTCCCACCGTTAACCCACCCTGCGATCATTTTCTGCAACGCCATTGCCAACAGCCTTCACGCCGAATGGAAAATTGGAAACGTTGGAAACAAACGAAAGTTCCTTTTCTGTCGTAGAATTATCGTTGAATTACCCTCCCTTTCTATCACACACACATATATTTCACTCTCTCTCTCTCTCATTTTCTTTTCCGCTTCTTTCTCTCTCTCTCTCTCTCTCTCTCTCTCTCTTTCTCTCTTTTTGTTTTCTCTCTCACTCTCTCTCTCTCTCTCTCTCTCTCTCTCTCTCCTTCTCTCTCACGCTCTCTCTTTCTTGAACTTCTAACATCACGAACGGTCATGATTTATTACCGTCACGGATGCGTACTGTACATTACGTTGATAATTTCTTCCGCGTTCCGTCTACGATACTTTTCCATTCCCATCGATCTCGTAACTGTCAAACTATGTGTATGTATGGTATATAACCGAGAATGTGTCGTAGCTCACCATAATACCAGAGAACCTTGAGCGAGTTAGATGGCCGGAGAGTCGCAATAGGTCCTAAGAGATAGCGATGAAAAATTTTCGTCGTTTCGATGACCTACATTATAAAAATATCAATAGGATTGTACGCGATGGTCGTATTGGGATATACAAGAATTAAAAATGAAATTATTTACGAGTAAAAATTTCTACTGTATTTACGCTTGTCTATTACGAAAATGAATTTATATAAATTATCACAAGTCGTACATGTTATTTTGATAAAAAATTTTGTCTCCTTTTTTCTCCTCGATGACGATCATTACGATCAATATCTGATATATTCTAATTAAATTTGATATTTTAATATTGTGACAACCTTTATCAATTTATTTCCATTAATTGTTCGTATACTTTTAAATCTTTCTGGACAAGAAGAAAAGAAGAAAAAAAAAAAAGAAGAAATAATGAAAAGAAATTCACATCAACTATTATGAATCATAGACGTTATTTCCGATCAGCGTAAAAATCTTTATCATCGTTAACGATCATTTACGATTGATTTCTTTGTATATTCTTATTATATATAATATTGTAATATCCTGACAATATTTATCAATTTATCTCCATTAATTAGTGCAATTTGAAATCTTTCTGAAGGGGGGAAAGAAGAAGAAGGAAACAAAAATAAAAAAAA
>OU426858.1:1586872-1589372 GCA_911387685.1 Dolichovespula media
AGGAAAAACTTCTATTGAAACCACGATTTCCCCTACCACCGACATAGCCACTACCATCACCACCATTACCACCACCACTACCACCACCAACCATACCCCTACCGTCCCTCCCCCTCTCCCTAATGTGTTCACTTACACATTTGCGTCTCGCGTAAACGCGAACGTTTTGTTTCCGGAGTGCGTTCTCTTCTTCTTCAACACCCTCTTCAACCCTCCCTCTCCTTCCCCTTGTCCTTCTCCCTCGATCCCACTTGCCACGCTCCCCCATCGACCAACACCATCACTACCCACCACCAACACTACCACCATCATCCATACATCCTCGCTCCCCTTTACCATCACTATTTTTTCGTCTCTTTCTCTCTGCCCATCTCTCTCTCTCTCTCTCTCTCTCTCTTTCTTTTTTCTGCGTAATATTCGCGACAAGAAATGCAGATTTCGAGAAAAACTTTCCCCGGTCGTTCCTCCGCCATCCCATTGTTCTCCGTTTCGTTCAGCGAATGAGCGTCTAGATACCGACGAACACGTTTTTCCTTTCTTTTCTTTTTCTTTCTTTTCTTTTTTTTTTTTTTTTTTTTCTTTATTATCCCTTTGTATTCCGAGGTCGTGTTTAAAATCAGTTGTAGGTAGTAATTATAGAAAACAAAGACACAACATTAGCAGCAATTAGTTAATTCGATCGAAGAAACATCGATTTTTTCTTCTTCTTTTCTTTGTGCTATTCGTAATTTTATTTGTTAATATTATCGTATTTCATTTTAGTATTATATCGTATTATTATTATTTATATCAAATACATATATATATATATATATATATATATATATTCTTTATATTATTTATATTACATATATAGATTTACCTGTAAATTTATTTAACCATAGATATTTCATAGACTGAGAAGAAAATACTTAAATTCTATCGAAATTAGTCCGAAAATGCTTCATTTCCGAGTTATGACACTTTCAAGTATGATCTTAGTTTACTCGAGTTATGCTCATTTCCTGGAATTATGATAAACTCGGTTGACATTTCCTTACAACGTAGGAATTTTCGAAATGTCCATTTGCTGCTTGAATACATTATTTCACCTCGTCGTCTCCGTTGAATTACTAAAACGTTCCAAAATATGCCTTATTTATGATTGTGAATACGGTAATCCATTTTGTGAATTTTGAAGATAATTCATTAGAACAAAAGATCCAAGCAGACATGGTTACATATTCGAACATAATTTAACTAGTGTCACGAATTTAATTCCAATAAATAAAATGAACACAATTGAAATGTTCTAAGATCGTATTTGAATGTCTGCTAACTAATACTTCCCAAGAATCATGCTGATAGAACCTGTGGAATTTGTTTTTCTTCACTATACATATGAAAAATCCTTTGTTAATAGTCTGCCGTGTAATTTCGTCTCACCCTGTCTACATATATAGATTGTGTGTATACTTGCGTGTGAGCATATATATATATATATATATATATATATATATATATATATGTATATATAGATTTTGTGTGTGTGTGTATTTTCCTTCGCCATTCATATCGCATCGAATCGTGCAAAATGGACGAAGCCACTTGGAAAATTTGATTTAACAGAAAAACGTAAGGCGGATATTGTACGTTCTCTTTGCGAGGCTGAATTAGAAAAGGCATTTTATATAAGACACTGAGAAGAACGTTACGTGTTTTTTTATAAATCCTCGATACGAGTAAAAGAACAGAGTTTTTCACGGATCTCTTATATTTCTTGCGAACATTTATATTTAGCGCTTATAAATTTCTTTCTCCTTTTCCTTTCCCTTTTATCTCTCTTCTTTATCGACTTAAAATAAATATTTTTCAAACATTTTATCTACGATGTTTCGTATACATACAAACGTACATATATATATATATATATATATATATATATATATATATATATATATATATCGTCGAACGAGCCGAAACAATCGGCTTAACGTAATAAGAAGAAAAGCGTCGAAAACGTTTGGAAAAGAGAAAAAAATTGAAAGAGAGAGAGAAAGAGGAAGAAAGAGAGAGAGACAGAGAGAGAGAGAGAGAGAGAGAGAGAGAGAGAGAGAGAGAAATTAAAAACGTAGGAAAAGAGAAGAGAAGAACAAAACGAAAAAATGACGCAACCTAAATACAAATTATAAGCGAAGCGTTTATTAACGCAAGAACGGAATCAACAATTTAACGCAAACAAACATGTTTTCTTAAAAACGACCTCACTTTTTTACCGAGTGCCCCATCGTAATCTCCATTCTCATCTTCTTTTTTTCCTTCTCTTTCTTTCTTCTTCTTTCTTTTTTTCTTTACGAGGATGAGGAATTAAAAGCTTAAGGATGAAAATTCGTTGCTTCCGAGAAGGATCCACGACGTTTTAATCCAGCTCATTCAAAAAATCGATTCATGAGTCTTAACTTCTCTCTATATTTATCTCTTTCCTTCTATCTCTCTTTATCTCTCTCTCTCTCTCTCTCTC
>OU426858.1:1591872-1619372 GCA_911387685.1 Dolichovespula media
TTATCTTACCAAAAAAAAAAAAAAAAAAAGAAAACAGAAAAAGGGAAAAGGAAAAAAGAAAATAAAGGAAAAAAATATAGGTACCATGGCAAAAGTTTGGGATCGTTTAACGAAGATAGAAAAGGACGATGCGCGAGGAGAAACAAAAAGAAATAAAAAAAAACAAGGAAAAAAGATGGAACGCAGAAGATCGTAATCGTACTTTTCAGCGCGACTCCCAACGGATCGTCGCTCATTTCCTTCAATGGGAGTTCGCTTTAAAAGGCGAAACTTCCCTTTTTTTTCATTGCGCACATTGGCGCTCTCTCTCTCTCTCTCTCTCTCTCTCTCTCTCTCTCTCTGTCTCTCTCTCGCTCTCTCGCTCTCTCTCTCTCTCTCTCTCTCTCTCTCTCTCTGTGTATCTTCTATCTCTTCTCAAGCGATTCGTTGATCCTTTGATTTTTCTTTTTACTTTTTTTTCTTTTACGAGCTAATAATTTATCGGTGAACGCGACAAAGAGAAAGAAGAAAGACACTTTACTACTTTGAAGTCAAAGTAACCGACTCCTCCTTTGCTTCTTTTGCATTTTATTTATTTTTCCTTTTTTTTTTTTTAATCATTCTTTTATTTTTCATTTTTATTTATTTTTTTACTCTTTCTCACTCCATCCATGCATTCGTAAACGTATTGTCACCAAAAGCCGCGCGGCTTGTTTTTCCTTCTTTACTGACTCGCCTAACAAATACATTCGCTTTCGTTGTTGGCTAACAATTTGAAGGTATACGTTTTACATTTAGCTACTCGATCTAATGAAAATACAATATATGTTTGTATGTATGTACGTACGTACGTATGTATGTATCTTAGAAAAATCTTGTGTGAAAGAAATCGTTTAATTTCGAGAAATAAGGCTTACTTCTCAAGGTCACATTTACACTTTTAAACAAATTTATTTGGAACGCTATCCCTTATACCATTCCAACAAAAAATAAACAAAAAGAAAGAAAGAGAGAGAGAGAGAGAGAGAGAGAAAGAGAGAGAGAGAGAGAGAAACTAAAGAAAAAGTAGACCATTTCCTAACTGTACGCAATGAAATAATAACTTTCGATCAATCAATTATCTCTTAACGATATGCGAAACAAAAAAATCAATAATTTTATTGATTAAAAATCAATAAATTATTTATCTTGGAATCGAGGCAAAAAAGAAAGAAAAAAAAAAAAGAGAGAAAAAGAATAAATCTTCTCCTTCTTATTCGCATTTCTTTATTACATTTTACGAAAGCTCTTTAAAAGTTCGAACGATACGATAAATTCATATAGTACGATAAACTCGAACGTCCACCCATCTCCCTCCTCCTATCCCCCTAGCACTCCACCTTATACTCGAGAATATAATTTGTTTGAAAATTTTATTTCGTTCGTTTGTTCAAGCATCGTCGTCGTCATCGTCGTCGTCGTCGTCGTCGTCGTCGTCGTCGTCGTCGTCGTCGTCGTCGTACTCACTATTGCCGCTGTCGTCTTCTCGGATTTTTAAATAAAAACAAAAAAAAAACGTGCAAAAATTACAGCCGATTATTATAATGGCGGACAGGGACGTGGAAGTAAGTAGTACGTGGCCGATGTTCGTGGAGGCTTGTTCAAGTGCGACGGATTTACGGTGCGTTTCGAAATCTCGAAACTCCCTTCTCTCTCTCTCTCTCTCTCTCTCTCTCTCTCTCTCTTTCTCTCGTACGCTTAACACTCGCAAGACCGTTGTTACCACCTCTATCCCCTGACCCTCTTTCTCTCTTCTTTCTCTCTCTCTCTCTCTCTCTCTCTCTCTCTCTTTATTTCTTCCTTTCTTTCTCTCTTTCACTACCCTTCTCTCCACAACTACCAGCACCATTTCCTCCACCTCTTCGTTGGCATCTCCCCGGCACTTTCGAGCTCGAGGAAACTCGGCCGATTACATCGAGCTCTTTCCTTGGAGCCAATCCCGGCCTCGCCGGCAGCAACCACCCCGCATGCACCCTTCTTCTTCCTCCCTCTATTCACACGCACACAAACACACACACAAATACACAGTTCGCACAGAAAGAAAAAGACAAAGATAGAGATAGAGAGATAGATAGAGAGATAGATAGATAGATGGATAGATAAATAGATAGAGAGAGAGAGAGAGAGAGAATAGAGAAATATGTGTGTGTGTGGTGCGCGTGCGCGCGTGTGTGTGTGTGTAAGAGAGAAACATACACAGGACTTTCACAAAGAAGAAAGTCGACGAAAGCAACTCTTGGCCTTGTGCAACGCAACCCGTCCATCCGTCCTATAGTATGTTTACTCGCGTGTTCTAACCCCGTCAGCATCGTGCCACGTCGGATCCGCCAAACAAATCGATCTTCGTCCACTTCCGTCCTGACGAAATGGTTTCAACCGGATTTTCTTTCCGAAAGAAGTAGTAACGTAGTAACCTACCCTACTCTATCCTATATTATCCTATCCCTATCCTATCCTATCCTATCCTTTCCTATTCTATCTTACCCTATCCTACCCTACCAATTGAAGACGGATTTATCAAAGATATATCTTCGATCTCTTTTTTTGCTTTTTGTTCTTGTTTTTTCGCACGTTATCCTTATGATATTAAAAAAACGTCTGTATGTTTCCACATTATCAACGAGATTTAGTATCACCGTGAGAAAATGTATCTGTCGTCGGACCTTTGAAGAATACTTTGATCTTGAGAGCCCATAACGTTTACGTATGCAAAGTAGACAAATTAGCCAGGTGTATGCTTAATAGGATAATTACGAATGGTAATAGTTAAAAGCTAGCTAGCTACCGGAGCTAGTCGGTGGGTGGATGTGAAAGGAGGAGGGGTAAAGGGATTGGGGGTGCTACAGTAGACAGGCTGGATTAAATTAGATAATTAGATTAGGATAACGGCTCTTTGCACGTCAAGCTCTTTTGCAATTATTTCGTGAAAAATTCTCGTCCGGTGGTGGACGAAGACGTTGATATTGAACGGATATCATCTTCCCCTCTCATCGCCCCCTCCATCCATCCATCCATCCATCCATCCATCCATCCTTCCTTCCAACCAACCAACCAACTAACCATCCATCCATTCGTCCATCCATCCATCCTCCTCCCCTCTTCTTAATTCAATAAGTTCTATGGATAATAACGCAAGAGGCGTGATAATCGAATATTCAGAAGCGTCGGACGTTAACTAATTTTGACGATCCTAATCACGCGTCCGTGAGTTCCGAAATGTAAATTCGGTATCCATTATCTCTATCTCGAATCAAGATATTTCATTGGTCAATCTTATAGGAGGTTTAACCGAATTTTATCTTTTCCGGCCGAGGCGATAGAATCGTTCCTTTATGAATTCTATTATTATCGATTTTTACGACGTTGGTATAAAGCTTATGGACTAACGAATTCGATCGAACGAGAATGTAAAATAAGTTTCGCGACGACGTGAAAATTAACGCTTGCCAAAAGCGTTTCTCCTCCTTCTCCTCCTCTGCTTCCATCTCTTCCTCCTCCTCCTGTCCACCCCCCCCCCCACAGCTACCCCGCTTTTGTTCGTTTAACGATCGGAACGTTAACGCGTACGAGAACGAGTATTTGAACTTGTAAGACATCCTAACATCAATTTCGATCAACTAGTAACAAGTTTACTTACATGTCCAATGATCGGCCACGTTGAACACCTCGCTTATGTGTACCAACCACGTTCGCACCACCAATCAGGTATCAGGAGATTCTCCACAAATACAAATAACAGTCATAGAATAGTTCACCAAAGTAGTTAGCACTCGCTTGACAACCGAGTATGCAACTTTGTTGATCTTCCTGCTGGCCAACGACGACAAGTCAAAAGCTTCTCTCACAGTTCTCACATTTGTGTACATAAAGTCCCACTGTACGTTATGATATGGAAACACTTATAAAAAAAAAAAAAAAAAACGAACAGATCACAACTAATGATAACGATATGTTCGTTTTTCTCACTTTTTAGTTATCGTCGTTTTATCTATCCTCGATAGACTATTAAAACAATCCGACAATCATTCACGAAGTGATTCCCAATGATAAATATTTTTCGTTTCACTCTCAATTTCTAATTCTCTTTATTAGACACGATGAACGAAGTTCGCTTTAGTTTATTATTATTTATATATATGTGATATGAAACTTGGAACTTAGGAAAAGATTGAAAGGAAAGAATAAGAAAGAAATAAAGAGGGAGATAGATAGATAGATAGATAGATAGATAGATAGATAGATAAATAGATAGATAGATAGAAAGATAAATAGATAAATAGATGGATAGATAGATAGATAGATGGATAGATAGATGGATAGATAGATGGATAGATAGATAGATAGATAGATAGATAGATAGATAGATAGATAGATAGGCAGGCAGGCAGGAAGGAAGGAAGGAAAGTTAGGGGAGAGAAGGAGGGTAGTCCAAAGCGAGGAGTCGGCTCGAAGAGGGGTGGAGCGAAAGGGGAAACGCTTTGGGGGTGGTTCAAGGGGTGCCTCGCGAGCTGGATGTTGAGATATATCTCGTGTACTCGCTGCTTTGATCCTTTGTCTATACTCCTATATTTAACTCTGTCTTATGTACATATTACTCTCTCTCTCTCTCTCTCTCTCTCTCTCTCTGTCTCTCTCTCTCTCTTTTCCTTTCTTTTTATTTCCTTTTACTTCTTTTTCCTCTTGTCCTTTCTATCTTTATCTCTCTCTCTCTCTCTCTCTCTCTCTCTCTCTCTCTCTCTCTCTCTCTCTCTCTCTCTCTCTCTCTTTCTGTCACATAGATCTCCTTAAATCGAAGAGAAACGATTCGTAACGTCAACTCGTAATTCAGCGAATGCGTTTAGAGCGGCGTGGCTGGTGCACGGCTCACTCTTGACGCCACTACAGCTGCCGATGGTACTGGCTCTCTTTCTGGATCCGGCTCTACCACTGGCACTGGCACTGGCACTGCCTCTGCTTCTGCTCTTGCTCTTGCTCCACTCCGCTATGCCTGCGCAGCACCCGACCCGGCCAAACCCAGACCCGGCGTGTAGGTACCGCGGGCTCGCACTCGAGCTCCGGCTACCCTAGCTGCTCCATACCCCACTACACCCCCTTCTCTCACAGGCTCAGGCGGCGCGCAGTGCCGAACCCACCACGATTCGCACCCCTTCGCCTATCCCCACCACTACTTTCCATTTCTATCTCCTTTACTCGTCTTTCTTTCTTAGTTTCTTTCTTTCTTTATTTCTATATTTCTTTATTTCTTGATCTCTCTCTCTCTCTCTCTCTCTCTCTCTCTCTCTCTCTCTCTCTCTCTCCCTTTCTCTCTCTCTCTCTCTCTCTCTCTCTATCTATCTACCTCCCTTGCTTGATTTCTTTCTTCCTTCCTTCCTTCCTTCCTTCCTTTCCTTTCCTCTTACTCGTCTTATTTCTCATTTGATTTTATTATCTTACACGTTATGTCTTTTGTTGTAACTTCTTTCTTTGAACTTTTGTCTCTCATTTTTTTCTTTTTCCTTTCTCTCTCTCTCTCTCTCTCTCTCTTGATTTTTTTCTCTTTTTATTTCGTTTTTTCTTTTACTATGTATGACCATGTAATTTGTTCTATCTAACAGTTTCGCCTCTTTTTCTCTTTCTCTCTTTTTCTCTCTCTCTCTCTCTCTCTCTCTCTCTCTCTCTCCCTCTCTCTTTCTCTTTTTCTCGCACGATTAAATTTTCTTACTAAATGGCTTCTGTTTTAATCCGACTTTTTCACTCATCTCCACACACCCTCACATTCATTTTTATTCGATATTCCTATAATTTGCAATGTCTAAAAATGGACAGAATAAATTCCGTGATTTTTCATCGGTCCTTAATTATACGTTTAATAGGTTTATACAGTACCCTATCGTTCCATCATATTTACATTAACGTTATCAGCTACGTTCGTTCGCTGTCATTAATTAGTTAGATACTACACTTCATCGATCCTTAGAATATTCTTTTACTTTAAAGAGCAGTCATCTACAACGATAAATTCGATTCTCCATCTTTCTCTCTTCTTATCCTTCAATTGCACCACTCTCGTCCACTCGAAAGGGTGAGTCTTCGACATTTCTTCGAACCTACCCAAAGAATTTCGCTTATTCGCAAAAGTCCTTCGTCGATCTTTCCCCCTTTTCCACCAAAGTCTGACCGATCGAACTTTGCTAACTCACAATTCTCTCTCTCTCTCTCTCTCTCTCTCTCTCTCTCTCTCTCTTTATCTCTATCTCTCTATCTCTCTCTCTCTCGTTCTCTCATAGATGCTAAAGGATTTTGGCAGGGCTCTCGTCGTTCTTGTTTCTCTTTCTTTCTTTCTGTTTTTTCTCTTCCCTTTCTACTTTTTTCTTTTTATCTTTCTTTTCTCTTCTTCTTCTTCCTCTTATTCTTCTTCTTTTTTCATAGAAACCAACGACGGATGGTCGTTCGATGGGGTCTCGGTCGGGGATCTAAAGCGAGTATTACAGAATGATTAATCGTAGTCTCTCTTTTCAAGATGTTATCCGTTTCTGTTGAAGACACTCTGAAAAGCATTAATTCGATGCCTTCGATATTACCCGATATACGAATAAATTATCGTTTTGATTCGTTCGAACCACTACGGTCTCTATTTTTTCTTATAATATAAGAACAAATTTCATCGGATAATTTTTCTTTTAGTTCGAATCAAGTAAATTTATACGTTTTTACAAAAGAGAGAGACAGACAGAGAAATAGAGTAAGAGAGAGAGAGAGAGAGAGAGAGAAAAGAGAGAGATAGTGAAGAGAAAATTCAAATTACGCGAGCTCTTCGTGACGATCCTCAAAAGAAGACCGACCACAAAGGCTTAATATAATTTTTTATCAAGACTATCGTCATCACGTCGACTTTTTTATTTCTATATAAAAACCAAACGTAATTAGAGATCACGAAGCGTCCCCCAGCGCGAACTCTTAGACTCTGTGTTTTAGAGTTGAAACAATAAATCTAAGGCTTTTACCAAAGGCGGACGTTTATGTTAGCGAACGTCGAAGAACGTGTCCTTGTGTGATCTCTGACGAAAACATTTTTTATACAAGATCCTTCGAACGATCGATACGAGTGTTGGCTCACGTTCGAGGTTTTTCCTTTCTTCTTTTCACTAACGTTAATCCGCATGTTAGTTTGTTTCGTTTTTAATTATAACGGAGCTTTAATAATAAATAATTTTCATTCTTGTTAAAAGTGGTACGAGGTTCAATTGGAACAAAAAAAAAAACAATAAAAAAGGAATTTTCATTTTTCAAAACCAACGTTTTTACGTTTTTCACCAACGAATAACTCGTGGTAAAATTTTTTTTCTCTTTCTCTTTTTTTTTTTTAATACTAACGAATTCGTACGTTAATCTCCTTTGTTTAAACTATATGTACTATATTAGCACTAATGACAAATGATTTTCATTGTTGTTAAAAAATGACATGTGTTCAATGAGAGTACAACAAAATTTTTGTTTAATTAAAATGAAATAAAAGAAAAAAAAAACAAAGGAAAGGAAAAAAGAAAAAGAAATTTGTTTCGCTTTCCCGAATCGACGATCGCCCTTTATAATTGATAAAAATGAAATGCTCTGAGGATTCAAAAGGGAATTATTTAATTGTTCATTTGATATATTTCAAAAGCCGGGGATTTTTCATATAAATTATATCGTATTTCCATTTAGGAAATAAACCACTCGACTGATCGACAAGAGAAAGAGAGAGAGAGAGAGAGAGAGAGAGAGAGAGAGAGAGAGAGAGAGCTTTTCAATTCTTATTGAAGTATGACGAAAAATAAAAGAGTAACAGGCGGGAGAACGAGCGTTTAGTCTCGATTAGTAACTACAATCGATCGATTTAAGGTGTTCCATCTAAATGAAGGAAAACGGTGGAAAGCGAGGGATGTTAGCAACGATATAATTTATTATTCCCGTAACAATATTAGCCTGTTTGGCCATTCAGAGGGCAAATCGTCAAACTCTGCTACGACGACTTCACTAACTCTGTCCTACGTAGATATGGCCTCATACATACATACATGCATGCATACAAACATATATACATACATACACACATACATACATGCATACATATATACATACATACATGCATACATGCATACATACATACATGCATGTATACAACATACATACATACATACATAGATACATACATATGCGCATACATCGAGAATATCAGTTAAGCGGAACATGCAAATCACCGAATTGATCCAGTAATGATTAAAGGCAGTACTAATGGGTGCCTCTACGTATAGTAGTATGACGTCGAGGATACGACGCAGGAATGTTAATGATCCGAATATCGATGCGAAAGCTGTACTTCGCGTAAGGTATGCGTAGAAAATTTGATGAGAGGCTCTAAGGTTATTCGACTGAAAATCACGATCTATCGACTCGACTAGTTCATCGTATCGTTCGTTCATTTAATCGATTTGTAGAATCTCTAATTATTGCAATCTTCATTCATATCGGTTATTCATCGACTTCCTTTTCACGAAGAATCAACGAAAAAAATGATACGAAATAAGTTTGAACGAACGAATCGAGAAGATAAACGGACAAACAAACAAACAAGCAAAAAAAAAAGAAAAACGCGAAAAAAGAATACTAGAAAAAAGACGAATAAAAGAAAACGGGAAGGAAAAATGAAAGGTAAAGAGAAAAAGTAATCCTTATAAAAACACTCGAATCGCTTTCAACGTATTTTTCGTACTCCTTCGGAATTATTAACGAATTAAACGTCGAACCGAGCTACGAAAAGCCTCGTTAAATCTGCGAAATGCGTAACGCTTTTAATTCGCCACTCGTTCGGTCCGGAACATTCTATAAATCATTTTGATTTATACATTTCCGTTTGGTATATATGTATGTCTCTCTCTCTCTCTCTCTCTCTCTCTCACTCTCTCTCTTTCTAACAAAAGAACGAACGATGATCGTTCCATTCAAAGCCGATCCTTCCGCTAAATTACGCGAATCGTTTGACGATGGAACAAAATTCGATCAAGTGAGAACTCTTTTTTCATTTCTCTTTCTTCTTTTTTTCTATTTCTTTCTTTCGTTCTTTTTTCTTTTTTCTTTCCTCCTCCAACCACCCTCCTCTCACTTTCTCTCTCTCTCTTTCTCTGCGAAAACTCTTCTTTACTCCGATCCAAGGGCACTCAAAGTTAAAATTACGTTAATCGCGACGAACGAAAAAACATCCGTTTGAAAGAAAACTCGAAGGTGTTCTTGTCAGATTTAAAAAGATTTTATGGTGGACGATCCGTTAAAACGAACAAGAAAGAGACGAGATAGGAGATATGTATCTATGTAGAAGAGAGAAAAATTTTTCGAGAGGACTAGAGATTAAATTAAGATAATTTGAGATTTTATTTCGACAAACAATCGGATCCCTCTTCTCCTTCTCTCTCTCTCTCTCTCTCTCTCTCTCGCTGCCTGCGTAACATATCTCGCGATTTATATTCTCGCGTCTCCAATGAAGGAGAGAAGAGAAGCCAAAGATATACACACACATATGTACGTATGCACACATGCGCTTACCCTTATGTATACATATTACGGTATAGTATATGTGCTTATACGTATGCGTGTGCTTACGTGTACGTGCTTATGAAAGAAAGGTTCCATTTATTATAAAACTCGTATCGAAGATAAGAGTACTCGCAGAGCGAAAATTTCCTCTGTATTAGCAAAACTTTTATTTGAGTATGCATCAAAAATGAGTGTGTGTGTGAGTGAGAGAGAAAGAGAAGTGCTTATCATAAGCTTTTTGAAAGTAGCAATATCTGATTATGAGCGGCGAGTAAAGATGCTTCAAATATAATAGACCGATCGATCGTTGTATATTTTTGTCTATTTTTTTTTTTTTTGTTGTTTTTTTACCACAACGTCCATCCCAAAACATGATCCTTCTCTTCTACATTCTAAGCGCTTATCACCTTAATCCGCAATTAGAAATCTCCCTTAATCGCCGCTCGAGAGAACCCACTCGCCGTGTTTACCACCAATTACCGGTACTCGCATCGTTGTCCTTGTCGCCGACGCCGACGCCGACGCCGTCGTCGTCGTCGTCGTCGTCGTCGTAGTAGTCGTTGTAGTCGTTGTCATTGTCGTTGTCGTTGTCGTTGTCGTCGTGTTGTTGTTGCTACTACTAGCCACCTTTGTACGGTCTTATCCGCTAGCTGTAATCATAATCCCATGGCGAGAGAAGAGAGAGCTTACAGTAATTCAATTACTATTTTGTGAAACTTTCTTTTTTAACGTTTTTTATTTTTAATTCTTTTCGTTTATTTTTTGTTATTTTCTTTTTCTTTTTTTTTTTTTATTTCCTCTACTTCTTCTTCTTCTTCTTTCTTCGTGCTCTTATTTCTCTTTCTTTTTCTTCTTTTCCCTTTTCACCCACCCAAACCTCCTGACAATCGTCTTTTCGTGGTACCGAGTGTAACGAATTAAAGGAGAGATAATTCTAGTAAACTCTATTTTATTCATCGACAAACAAACGTATATATATTTATTTCAATGACATAAACGAACGACACAAGAATGCTAATGGTTGAATCAAATTAATCGTTAATCGAGTCGTTTGAATAGAAACGAAATTTGGTTATTTTTTCATTAGTTTTGTTTCTTTTTGTTGTTTTTTTTTCTGTTTTTTTTCTTCTCTTTTTTTTGTAAGTAGAGAACAACGTACATGACATATATTTATCTTCAAGGTTTGATTCATACACATATGTGTTACCAGTGACGACAATCGTTAACAAATAATTAGCAATCGATGTGTATTAATTACTGTAATAAACATAACAAAGACGTATTGATATGTTCTATACATCGTTAATAACTCCTACGTTCATGTCAAAATTCTTTAAAAACGATGACAATATGTTCGTAATCGATGAGCCGTTCGTTAAATGAGACAAGTCATAGATAATAATAATAAAATAAAATAATAACCATAATAATAACCATAATAATAATAATAATAATAATAATAATAATAATAATAATAATAATAATAATAATAATAATAATAATAACAGGCTATCGGTATATCTGCCTAGGTATACATTATTGTTAAATTCGATAAATTATTTATCAAAGTAACATCGATATTAATTTAATTCAAAAGTACGAACATGTATATAGAAATTATGTAACGACCACATAATAAATATCTTCGCAAAAGTCACTCGATAACATTTACGAGTACTCTGATCGTTAGGTAAAACACGAATAAAAAAGGATCACTGCGCGTCCTCTCGTTATCTGGTACCGTAAAAAGAAAATGGAAAAAAAAAAAAAAAACAGAAAAAGGAAAAAGAAAAGAAAAAGTCTCCTCTCTTCCCTCGTTATAATTTCGAAGTAACTCGAAGTAATCGTTCGATAGCCGATACCGCGAATAAATTCGTTCGTACTTTTTTCGATCTGTCCATCTATCCATCTCTCTCGTTTATAACCATCCATCTCTCTTTCTCTCTCTCTCTCTCTCACTCTCTCTCTCTCTCTCTCTCTCTCTCTCACTCTCACTCTCTCACTCTCTCACTCTCTTTCTCTCACTCACTCTCTCTCTCTCTCTCTCTCTCTTCCCTTCTCCTTTCCTCTCTTGCTCTCTATCTAACTCTAACTTTACCTCTCTCTCTCTCTCTCTCTCTCTCTCTCTCTCTCTCTCTCTCTCTCTCTCCCTCTCTTTTTTCTTCCTGATTGGAAAGGATCTTAACGAGAACCTAGAATCCTCTGATCAATCCGAATCTAAATGTTCCCTCAATTAAAGGATCGTCCCCTCGTTTACGTACTTATTCAACGATTGGTGGGGGTTTGACGAAAGTAAAGAAAAGAAAAAAGAGCCAGAGAGAAGTATATATATATATATATATATATATATATATATACATAAAAATATATACATACAAACAAGTACATACATATATTCAGTTGGGATCGAACGACAGGAAGCGTTACGAGACAATAAAGTACCATGGGTCAAACGAAACGTGAATTATCGATTGCAAGTACTCTCGCAACCAGTAAGGCTCTCTCTCTCTCTATATATATATATAGATGGATATATATATATATATATATATATATATATCCATCTATATATATATATATATATCCATCTATATATATGTGTATATATATATATATATATATATATATATATATATATATATCTTTCTCTCTCGCGAATTAGTTATACCACTACAAAGCCGGATTCTCACTTGGACATATACTAAATAATTGACATACCATAATCAATTTCTATTGAGTCGCACATCTTTGTACTTAAGATACACGTCGATTTTCAAGCCTTCCCTTCCCTCCCCTCTCCCTGAACCCTTCTCATCCTCTTCGCCACCTTTCAACTCCTGTTCGATCGACCGGAAAATATTCCTTTCGTTCCACCTCTTCTCAGTTCTTCTCCCGCTCTCTCTCTCTCTCTCTCTCTCTCTCTCTCCTCTCTCTCTTTGTCTCTCTTTTTGTCTCTCTCTCTCTTGCAAAGTATTCAAAAGAGTCGACAGCATATATTGAGTGAATCACTCGGAGAAAAAAGACAGTTACGAGCATAGAATATTTAGTCTTACGGTTTCAAGGTGAGCCTTGGTGTATTTTCTTCTTTATATATTTATATTATAATGGCAAAGAGAGTTGGGACAGTTGGTTCAATCGAAGAGATCTTTCATCAAGTTTATTTAATCTCGTAAACTTTGTTTATAATAATTTGTATATTCTTTTATATTTTAACTTCATTCTTTTGTTAAGATAATTACTGACAACGAAACGGAACGGGAATTGATTAATTCTTGTGTTATCAGAGTCGTTTAGAATGTTCACACATAGTAAACTACTTTATCAATCGAAACGTACATATGTATCTTAAAATGAAATAATAAAATGCTGCTATTTAATATCGTTTCTTTTTTCTTTGTTTGCCTCTTTTTAAATAATCCTTTCTACATCGACTCGTAGAGGGTAACGTTTAAAAGTTACTCTTGCCAATCTTTCTATTACCCTATTTTTCTTTTTATCTTTCATTGATCGTTTCGTTCAAATTTCTATGTTGATTTCATAAAAAATTATCTTAGATGAAACCACAAGGACAGATTTAAAAATAATACATTGTATATTGTATAATTTCCAAGCAACGTGAAAACTATCGACGTGACGACAAGCGAACACCAATTTCTCGTTCCCCTTCTCGCTCGCTCTCTCTCTCCCCTCTCTCTCTCTCTCTTTCTGTTGCTACTCCTCCTCATACATGCTGTCTATGTTTTCCATACGAACGAATAAAGGCGAAAATGAAGGATAAATATTGATAGGGCAAACATCGTACTCGCAGTAACCGACCTCTTCAACGACTCGCTTTTTAAACGGTCGCGTTTATATTTTTCAAACGAGACTTTAAATAAAGAGAGAAAGAGAGACAGAGAGAGAGAGAGAGAGAGACAAGACGAATAATCCACGTTAACCGTTTCTTCCTCATTACGAAATACATACATTAACATTATCTAATAATGAAAAACTGAGGATTATAATCAAGTAAAAGCATATCTACAAGGTCTAATCCATGATCATCGTTCGAATGAAATAATTTATTTTAATAGGAATATTAAAACGACGTGTTTCAATATAAACGAAATCTAGTAAGGGAAGTGTAATTTCTTCATTTTCTTTTCTTCTTTTCTGTTTTATTTTTCTTTGTTTTAATGACTTTCAACTCGAAGTCAAGTATTTTATAAACGGTGGGTGGACTTTTTTCTCCTCCTACCCTCCCTCCCTTTCACCCTTACAAAATCGGTAAATAAAAAGTTATAACTAATGACTATAGTTCATAACTCATGCTAACGTACATATTTTAATGCCCGTATGTCGGGCGTACATACCAAAAGAGAGAAAGAACATTTTGACAAATGATAAAGAGAAAAATGAATGTGAAGGTGAAAGATGTAAATCTGGAGTAGGTATGTTCCGTTTAAATTAAATAATGCAAACCTAAATAGTAATACTTGTGTATACACATGTGTAAGTAAATATAAAAATAAAAGTGTACGGTAAATACATATCCATTATGAATATAGAGTGGATAAAAGAGAAGAAGAAAAAAAACGCGCGCGCGCGCACACACACAAAGACACACATATATACAAAAAAAAAAACATGTTAATGAGTATAAAAAGATAAATGAGCCATTTTATATTTTAATTGGCATGAGTCATCTTGTTCCTACTTTGCGATATTTAAAGTTTAACATATTAATAATTGCAAAAATATTATGGCAGACTTATTGCGAAGAAATATATTGACGTTAATATATTCGTCAATATGAAATATTCATCATTTACCCTATCGATAAATAAGTAATTTTTCGGAAATAATTTTATAGTCATAGATAAATGAGCGGATCTATATATATATATATAATTTTATAACGAGAGATCTTAAATAGGAATAATTGTCATGAAAGTATAAAGAAATATATGAAGTAACGTGCAATTTTTTGCATTATCGTTTTTGTGTGAAGAAATAGAGAGAGAGAGAGAGAGAGGGAATAAGAGAAATAGAGATAGAGAAGGTTTTTCCTTCTTTCGAACGCGAACACATCAAGGAACGCAGAAAAATTGACCGATGACGATGTCGAGAAGATCCACAAAAATCCTTCCTGTCGTTCGGACGCGAGAACGAGATGAACGAGAAAACGACGTCCACGTCGTTTCGTGATTTATTGTTCGTGATTCGTATGACGCAAACGCGTTACCCAGAAGATAAAGATAAAGAAAGAGACAAGAGAAAAGAAAGAGGGTTTTGGATTCGAGTCGAATACGAGGAGATAATGACGGTGAATTTCGCGCGCCATGAGAAAAGCTATCCTACTTTCATTTCTCATTTTCTTTTTCTTTTTAAAACTTGCAGAAGCAGAAGCAGCAGCAGTCGTAGCGGTCGTCTGTCGTCAGTCGTCAGCCGCAATCTTACTCCAGTCTCTAAATCTGTTTAGTCTACTAAACGTTCGTGCATTTAGACGAACTAGTTGAACGACCGAACTCCTCGAGTTTTGTCCCTTTGTAACACATTGACTCACATCAACGAAAATGAAAACGACAACGACGATGAAGATAATTACTTCGAAAATATACCTAAGATCTTTTACGTTAATCTTAAAGTTCGTAATAGAAGAAAAATAATGACTTTTTCATTAAGAAATATATATATATATATATATATACTTTCATTTAACTACGTTGTCGCTCATGTCAAAAATATTAATTATTTAAAAGAACCACCTATCTATCTATCTCGAATGAAAACATTTAATATGTTAATCCTAGCCATATACATATCTACAATACATATGTAATATATGTTACACATAGTCCCACGATGAAATAATATTTTCCTCGGAATAAGACATTCATTATCCTCTTAACATGCATTCACACGGAACGTAATTCTATCATTCGGTTATGAATACAAAGCTTTGATATTAATACCACGAAGGCTTTAACTACGAAAGTGCTGCACACGGTTGGTACGATCATCTTAACCGAGTGGCTAACTCCCATAAAATAGACGTAGCTACTCGAAACTTCAGTACTGTCTAACTCTCAAAGACGATATTACACGACGCCAAGTCGTTTGAATCGGATCTACGATTGACTCCCTACGGATTATAGCGAACTCACGTTAATCGTAAATTCACGTTAATACATATTACATGAGGAGATGAAGAGGGGATGAAGGGGAATGAAAAGAAAAGAAAAGAAAAGAAAAAGAAGAGAAGAAAGAAAGAAAGGAAGAGAGAGAAGAGAAAAAAGAAAGAAAGGAAGGAAGAAAAAGAAAGAAAAAGGAAGGTGCAAGCAGAAATGGACGAAGCCCTTGCTAATTGCGATTAGATTCGACCGGCAACGACGGAGTTTCATTTCTTAAAACGAATTGACTCGAATTAACGTTACCATCCCTCCCAACCCAAGCCAAGCCCTCCCTATTCTCACCCCACGGTTTTTACTACGACGGAGTACGTATTACCAGGTATAGCACTCGAGCTCTACAAATGAATACCAGACTATCCGAAGGAAACACTAATTTGACCCACTTTCTTTTTTAGATATATCAGAGAAATCGATAGCTCGGTAAAGACACGCGCGCAAAGATGTGTGTGTGTGTGTGTGTGTGTGTGTGTGTGTGTGTGTATTTAATTGAGAGAGAGAGAAAGAGAGAGAGAGAAAGCTTCAGTATGATAGCCGGTTGTTAACGATTCCGTCACGAAAGCTCTTTCGAAGGGCAGCTCTTCGTACGGTTAATGTTCACGATACTTTTCTCTCTTTAACGAAACATCGATCGAGGCAAAAATCTCATCGGCGGATCTACGGATATCTCGAAAAAAAGAAGAGACAGAGAGAGAGAGAGAGAGAGAGAGAGAGAGATGAAGCAAATGTTGAGAAGAAATCTTCAGAAGATGAAAGTATGGACTTTTCATCGGTCCAAACGAACACTCGATACGACAGCAGTGGGTCATCGATTTTCGAGATAATAATAATAATAATAATAATAATAATAATAATAATAATAATAATAATAATAATAATAATAATAATAATAATAATAACAATAATAATAACAATAATAATAATAATGATGATAATAATGGTGATGTTGATGATGCTGATTATAATAATAGTAATAAAGATAATGATAATGATAGTGATAATTAAAACGAAATAATAATAATAATAATAATAATAATAATAATAATAATAATAATAATAATAATAATAATAATAATAAATAAGGAAACAAATTATGTTCTAAATTTTTTTTCTTCGACCAAAATAAAATAACGAAACAATGATAACGATAACGACAGAGCGAAAGAAAAACAATAATGATTATTTTACGAGACGGTGAACAACGTAAAAGAAGGAAAGAAAAAATAAAGAAAAAATAAAAATAAAAAGTCACTACTATACGTATTCGATTTTCATGAAGTTTTTTCTTTTTTTTTTTTTTTTTTTTTCTATTGGAAAAAGAAGAAGAGGAAAAAGATGGAAAGAAAAGAGAACAAAAAAAAGGGATAGAGAAAAGAAGAAAAAAATATAAAGGAAAGCCGAACGTACCTTCGTTTTTCCTGAAAATGCAGGCTGCTGGATCGTTGAGATGTCACAGTGATAAATGTTAAAAGTCGTACGATTTATCGCGCATTAGATATTACATTTTCGGCATAATGTTAGAAAAGGGGTAGGAACACGTCCAGCGGTGCAAAATCCATTTTTACGATGGAGCACACGCGGCCGTGCTTTCTATCGGTTTCTCTCTTTCTCTTTCTCTCTCTCTCTCTCTCTCTCCCTTTCTCTCTTTCTCTCAATATCTCTCACTCTCTCACGTATCTCACGTATCTCGATCGTAATGTAACGCGTACAGATTTCATGAACGATTCAAAGGTGGAGCTAATGGCGCGCTGGAAACGACGAAAAGTCGCATGAACGATGAGAGTCGTACACTCTTTCTCTCTCTCTCTCTCTCTCTCTCTCTCTCTCTCTCTCTCGCTCGCTTACTGAAAAATGTACATGTTGCAGTAGCCTCAAAGCTTTGACGCAGATTTTTGTTAAACCACCTAACGTTTACGTTTTATCGTTCCTTGGTAGATACAATAATATAGTACATATTCTTTCTTTAACGTTTTCTGTTCATTATTGCGACGTGTACTATTCTTTTCGTTTTATTTCTTTTTTCTATTTCTTGTTTCCTTTTTTTTTTTTCAATGAAAATCTTACGAAGGGTAAAAACTTGATTAATATTTATTCTTCGTAAAAAGAAAAAGGTTAATAATCATTTAAGTTAAAAGAGAATTATTCGAAAGTATCGACGTTACCAATTTCAGGATAAGAGAAGTAAGCCGTAAATGACAAAAAAAAAAAAAAAAGAAAAAAATTCAAAAAAGGACACGTTCAACATATCGCACCCAGTCAGAGTGTCTCGATGAAAACGATAAAACGATGCGCCTGCATTCGATGATAATGTAATTACAAAACGTACCGGAGGATTATTATAACGGACGGGGAGTCACAGATCAGATTTTGTTCGTTACTCGTAATCCTACTACAACGACGCAATCCTAGAACGATTGATATCGACATTACAACGTGAATCATCTCTCGTAAAATTCATTATCCTCGTATATCATATCTTCGATAACTTTTGTAGAGAGAGAGAGAGAGAGAGAGAGAAGGAAGGAAATAGAGAAAGATAGATAGAGAGTGATAACGAGAGAGAGAGAGAGAGAGAGAGAGAGAGAGAGAGAGAGAGAAATTATTATCCACTGCGTAGGTGTAAAAAAGAAAAAGAAAAAAAAGAAACAATGAAAAAAAGACAAGTCCCCTCCCTTCCTCCGCACTACCTTCCTCCCTCCCCCCAAAAGAAAAAGAGAAGAATGTAGAAGAATGTAAAGTCTAGGGACTCGAGAAAGAAAGGAGAAGTTACATGGACGGACCTTAAAAGCACGAGACAACCAAGGGAATCGTTGTATCTCATAATAACATACAGTTTACAGGAATTGGCCGTGACATAAGTGGCTGCTAGAAAATCTCCGTTCTTTCTTTTTCCCCCCTTTTTACTATTGTTTCTTTTTTTTTACCCTCTTCCTCATCTCTTTCTTACCGCTCTATTCGTTCGTTCGTTCGTTCGTTCGTTCGTTCGTACTTACCACCTTCGAATCTTAGAACTGACGTTTGGGCATTTGGGGGAGACTTTTAGAGTCATTCTAGGTGATCCAAGGTGCTCGAGTATCGGCGTACGGCACTAACGGTACAACACCACCCCTCCACGACAGCACCTCTTCCAACCCCCGTTATACTCGGCCTTACCGTTCCTCCCCAACCTCTTCAACTTCTATCCCTTCTCTTCCTCTCCTCCCCCTCTTTATTCCTCTCTCTACCTCTCTTTATCTCTCTCTCTCTCTCTCTCTCTCTCTCTCTCTCTCTCTCTCTCTCTCGCTCGCTCGCTCGAGGTCGAGCCACGATCAGCATCGAACCGAGCCATGTACCTGTTCCTATTCCGGCTTGCCGTGTTCTCGCTCGATGAGTTCGCTCGAACCTACCCTTACGAAAGGACGCTTGCCTTTCCTTTTTCCACCCTTTTCGTGCTTCTCCTTTTTTATTTTTCTCCTTTTTTCTTTCACTTTTTTCTCTTTCTTTTTCTTTCCTCTACTTCTTCTCTCTGTCTCTTTCTCTCTCTCTCTCTCTCTCTCTCTCTCTCTCTCTCTCTCTCTCTCTCTCTCTCTCTCTCCCTCTCTCTCTTTCTTTCCTTTCGTATCTACTATATCTCTTATTAATCACGTTAAACATTATTTTTCTTTTTTCATACGTATTGAATTTTTATTTGTATTTTTATATTCAATTATCAATTATTATAGAACATTGTAATGGAGGTAAATAAATGTCATTATTTGTTTTTATATTTTCTTTTTCTTCGTTCTCTCTCTCTCTCTCTCTCTCTCTCTCTCTCTCTCTCGCTCGCTCGCTTTTTCTCGTTAATTTCTTTTATTATCTTTTACGTCCTATCATTTATGTTAAACATTATTTACATCTCTTAATACATTTTACGCATTCTTTTTTTATCACATTTCAGTTTCATCTCCACTTTGTTAATTAACTTTACAATTTTTGTTTAACAATGTCACGTGCATAAATAAATAAATTTATAAAAGTATCTCCTACCCTCGCTTCTAAACTATCTCTCCATTTCTTTTTCACTTTCTTCTCCTCTTTCTCATTTTCATTTCTCTTAATTCACTTTCTTTTTCTACTCCTCTCGTTCACTTTTTTTCTACCTTTACATTCTTATGTAAGAGGGATCGTTAAAAGGGGAAGAAATAAAAAGAATAAAAAAAAACATATAAATAGATCCTCTTTCAATCTCTCTTTCTCTCTCTCTCTCTCTCTCTCTCTCTCTTTCTTTTCCTTCTTTACTTTTTTCTTTCTCCCTTTCTCTTTCTCTCTATCTTTTTTACTTTTTTCTATCTCCCTTTCTCTCTCTCTCTCTCTCTCTCTTTTCTTGCTTTACTTTTTTTTCTCCTTCTTTCTTTCTCTTTTTCTTCTTTACTTTTTTCTTTCTCCTTCTCTCTTTCTTTTTTTCTTCATTACTTTTTCTTTCTCCCTCTCTCTTTCTCTCTTTCTTCTTTACTTTTTTCTATCTCCCTTTCTTTCACACACACACACACACACACACACACACACACACACACACACACACACACACACACAGAGAGAAACACACTCTTCACTCCGTTCGATCGATCCTGCGAAGCTGATTTGAGAATCGCACCTATGTATCGGTCCTCATACCGTCGCTTTTTTGCAAAAACGTTAGCGAACACCACTCGTATATTCGAGCATCACCCAATAATTTGCGAAGCACTGGCGCTCGTGCGTGCATAACCAACACATGAGTTTCCGTTTTGTCGTGCTTCCCAACGTGATATCGAGATATCGTCTGTTCCTATTGTTTACGTATTCGAATCGTCGCGTAGGATTCTATGTTGTTAGATGATTATGCGATGCTCGTAATAGCGTAGAATCTAGATTACTATGGTACTCTGATTGCCCGAGAATATCCGTGCTTTCGATCGGTTCCGTACTTTGAAAATCAACAGAACGATCGGTATTGTAATTTTGCAAAGAAAAAGGAAAAAACAAAAAAGAGAAAAAGAGAAGAGAAGAGAGGAATGGAGAAAAGAAAAGGAAAAAAGAAAATACGAGAAAAAGAATTAGATTATTTTCCAAAAGTTTAGCTCACGAAACTCTGGTAGAGAAAAAGACGTAAAAAAAATGAGAGAGAGAGAGAAAAAAAAAACGGTAAAAAAGAGGAAAAAAAGTAATTGAATCGATTATCCAACCGATTCTTTTGAAAGGTTTGAAATAACTTTTAATTCTATACAACGCGAAAGGCAAATTCTTTTATAATTATAAAATAACAAATGTTTCGTTATTCCACCCTTTACTATCTTTTTTACTCTCGAGACAGAAGGAAGATCGATCTCATTTGAAATTGCGAGTGGGTAAACACAAGAGAGCACAAATTTCCAAATGTTTAAAAAGGATCGGTATTGATCATCCTTTATCATTGATACTACGAGATCACTTCGCTTGCGATTGTACTCTTCGAAATTCAACGAATCCTCTTCACGGAAGGAAACCCGAGAACTTAGAAAGTCGAGCTTTGCCAGTACTTGGAGAGATTCTAACGTACCGTTAACAGACACAGGGAGACATATATCTACACATACATATACACACGTATATACGTACACAATAAAAAAGTGCCATCGCAAGCGAAAAGATCGAACGATAATTTGTTGCATCTGTCGAGCTCGAGGAAGTTCAAGAAAGATTTACGTCACTGTTCGAGAATGCTGCGAAGATTCTCTCTCTCTCTCTCTCTCTCTCTCTCTCTCTCTCTCTATCTATCTATCTATCTATCTATCTATCTATCTATCTATCTCTGTTCCTCTCTGTCTCTTTCTTGAAACTCGGAGTGCCTTAGAAAGTTCCTAACGCGTTGCATACGTTCGAAAGTTCCTTACGCTACTCTTTAAACGCTTTAACTTCCAAAACTGAATTCCATCCGGCAATCAAAAGCGAGTACGAGCTGCCACCAACGTCGATGGGTATTCATCGATCGACGGCATTGAAAATTTGCAAGAGGTATGCGTTGAATTCGGCCCTCGTTATCGCCTAATGTGTAACAAGTGTTGAAATTGTTGTTGCTATGGAATATCGACGTACGCATTTAGATCTATGTAATACATGCGTATATACATAAATAAGTACATACATACGATGAAAAGCAATAATGTTTTACCCTATGACGATGGTTGCGAACATTTTATTTATATCTTAAATTCCTATGTTCGAGCGATCAATATCGAATGGTATTGTATTAGGTCAACAAAAAAAGAAAAGGAAAAAAAGAAAAAGAGGCGAGAACTCGTATACTTTTTATTCGAAGATCGTACAAACGTAATAGAATTTTCATGGGGAGGAAAAAGGTAATTTTGAAAAGAAAAAGATAAATAAATAAAAAAAAAAAATAAAAAAATTGTAACTTCGGCAGACGTCCTCCTCCTTCTCCTCCTCTTCCCTCTTCCGTCCACTCCCTATTATTGCCATATAATATTCATCAAAGTGAACTTAATGAATCAAAGAGACGCTTATATAAGTATTATATTAGATGTTCAACGAGCCATTCTCTCATCGTACGTGTACATATATATGTATATATATAAAATATATATATAATATATATATATATATATATATAATATATATAATATATACATATGTGCTCACACAACAGATACGCATATTTCTTCTTGATGCATACGAACATTGTTCCTCGTCGAATATATCCTCCTCACACGTAAAATTCAAACAATAGATTGCATTGTTTCGCGTGAGCGTAAAAGCTCACCATACCTTTATCTCCTTTTAATCGGTTCGTTCGTTCGTTCGTCCGTTCGTTCGTTCGTTTACTTAACCGACCAGGAACATTATCCTAATGATTTATAAACGATAAATAATTTTCTACGATAGGAGTATTCTTTTTTTTCTCTTTTTCTTTTTTTATCCGTTTTCTTTATTCTTTCACTCTAACAAAGCTAGCTCTTGTCGTGCACGCGCGAATCGCCAAAATAGTGTGTGTTTGTTAAAGGATAGGACACATGGGAGTGGCAGGTGATCATTAATTTTATGAACGTTTTCGACAACGATGACGATTAAAACGAGAGAAAGAGAAAAAGAGAGAAAGAGAGAGAGAGAGAGAGAGAGAGAGAGAGAGAGAGAATACAAATAAATATCATTTAATTATTCCCAACAAAATTTTCTATTTCGCTTTTTTACTCGGAATATACGAAGAAAACAAAACAAAATAAAAAAAAGAACAAAAAATAAAGAAAAAAAAGATAAACAAGGATGATCATTCATTCGAAGTATTGGAAGCAATATAAATCTGTCTTATTCTCATAAAACGTTACGGTTTATGCGTTTTATAAAAAAAAAAAAAAAAAAAAAAAAAAAAAAAAAATATTTCTATTATATTCGTCGAAAAAAAGAAAAAGAAAGAAGGAAGAGACTATGGAATTTGTCGATTATACGCTATCATATCTAAAACGATTATTGAATTCTCAATCCTTATAATAGTCCGCGGAAAGATCGACAAATTCATCGGATAATCTTAAGAGTCCTTTGTAACGAGACCGTTTCGATGTTAGCCTATAAAATCATTACGAACCTAGAGTGGGACTACTAGAACGTCCCTACTGATCCTGTTTGTCTTTATGCCTACTGCTGTCTCTGTAAGCAAATTCTGAACGCCAACTACGGCAAACAAGAACAGTAGCGCTACGAGATAAAGGGCACGTGGGGTGAAAGGATGGAAGGGGGAGAGAATGGAAAGGGAAGGAGTATTGGGGGAATGACAGGAGTAGAGGAATGGAGACAGAAATGTATGTAAACGGAACAGCCCAATAGGAGATACATGGTGGAAGGGCGATAGGAATAATTCATAATTTTCGGTGATGAGATCGTTAAGCCTTGTTATCCAACCAATCGGCAACCCCTATTTTGATTCGTATTATTCCATGTTACAAACAAATATTTCCACCGTTCTTTCTTCCTATCGAATTTTTTTTTCTTTCGTATTTTCTTTCGTTCTTTCTTTCTTTCTTTCTTTCTTTCTTTCTTTTTATCGAAAACAGGTTAACCGAAAAAAAACGACAATAACAATAATCTTCTTTCATTCATTACGATTATAATCAATCCGTAATATCGTAATTAATTATTATTAAACGCAGAACGATAAGTAAATTGGTTATTTCATCGTTTAACTCGTTGAATGCCGTGCTAATATTATACGATTGATACAGAGCGCCAACATGCAAGCAGATTCACTATACGATATATGTTATTTTAAAATATTATCTACAACAAATAAATTGAGGCGTATAATCATGTTTAATGAATTTATCTCATTTGATGGGGTCTTCGCACCATTGTGTAGTAACAATGATAGTATCGAGAAATTTATAAATATTGATATTTACTTCAATTATGTGTTTCTATTTATCTTAGAGTCGCCGAACACCGGTGGTCCCCATGTCATTGCAAACAAATTCAGTGCTGGTTACCTATAACCACCATGGCATTCAACGTGTTAATATACGACAAAAGAAAAAGAAAACAAAAAAAGAGAAAGAGAGAGAAAGGATATCAACAATGCACACGGTATTCCCAAATGGTCGTCCGCAGATCCTAATACTCCGATCGTTACACAGCGTTATTTGATCGGTGATAGGACGAGAACCGATAATGAAAAGCGGTTTGACCGTTGATATTAACCCTTTCTTTACTAAACTCTAACTACAATCAACCCCTAACGTTCAACGTTCGTTCTATATTAAATATAACGTTGATTAACCGGCAAATATTCGAAATCATGGATTTAAAAGTTTTAACATGTTGTGTAACTACGTTTGTAAATGAACGTAGACACACGCGCGCGCGCGCGTGTGTGTGTGTGTATACATATAATATATATATTGAAATTCTCATAGTCAACTAATGACTCTTTTGACTTAATACGTTCATTTATAATTCGTTCTATATTAATTTCATGTAATTGCGCATAAAATCGTTAGATGTTAAAAGTCTGCAGTAAAGTTTTAAGGTACACGCGGAATTTAATTGTACCGTAAAACGGACTGTACACCGGCAATCAACAATTCGCCACGTAGCGAAACGTTTAAACAATATTTTGCTATTATCAATATAAAAGATATTTCTAAGTAAATATCACGATGAATACGAAGAAAATGGTGTATATAGGAGGAGTAAGGGGAGAAGGAGGAAAGTATGACGATCTATCTTATGGCAGTCTCTGTCTGGAATACTTTTCAAATACTAAAAGTGATTTTTTAAAGCATAAGGAAAATACACGACAGAAAAGTGTGATCCCCATTCTATGATATATTATTTACCTTCGGTATAAAACGACACTGTAGTTCAGATCTCTCCTTCCGCTCTATTCCTTAAAAGTAAGAAAGATATTTCTAGTAGAAACATTAGATGACTCACACAATATAGATTTTGTGTGTACCTGTCATATCTACTTGCTAACTCATACGCTTCCACATCGGTACGCTTTTATCGTTTTCGTTGCTCACGATGAATTGTATCGCGGTCTGTCCTTTACTATCCACTCTTTCAGAATGATCTAGGAAGTCTTTCTATCACAGAACGGCATGAGATCGATGTAAACAGGGCGAAGTCTCTTAGCGGATACTTTCTTATCGAGATGGCACGTCGTGTTCACTCGATAAATCCGCTTGGATGTAACCAGCGAGAGAAAACGACGCGTTTCCCCCACTTTCCTCTTTCCTTGTCTCGTTTCCTTTTCTCTCTCTCTCTCTCTTTCTCTCTCTCTCTCTCTCTCTCTCACTTTCTCTCTCTCTCTCTCTCTCTCTCTCTTTCTCTCTGGTTCTTTTTCTTTCTCTGTGTGTCTGTCTGTCTGTCTGTTAGTCTCTCTCTCTCTCTCTCTCTCTCTCTCTCTCTCTCTCTTTCTCTTTCTTTCTATCTCTCTCGTTTTTGCTTTCTCAACACACTTCTCTTCATCTTTCTCACATAAAGATAACAACAACAGTGGTCGACCTTATACTCCGTAACTGTCAAAACATCGAACGAACAATAACAATAAAACATAATAAGAATAAGAGATATCAAAAATTATAAAAGATTACGATGACGAAACTATTATACAAAGTCACAATACGGTGCAATTTGATTTAACCATTCATCGCTCGGCCCTCCCCTGAATTTTCCAATTTACTTTATTGCTTTTCTTTTTCTCTCTTTCAGCCATGGATTCGACATCTCTCGAATTAATTAAATAATATTTCAAAAACGGTCATATATATATATAATAATATTCTTTTCATAACTAAAAAGAGAACAAATTTTATTAAAAAAGAGTGAGTAAAAAAAGAAGAAAGGAAATGAAAAGAAAAGAGGAATAGAGTAAAGAGAGTCTCGGCGATAAGGAAAAAGGGAATCAAGTCGTTCGAACGCGAATGTTAGCACTTCTGCAATCAATCGATTCTTTCGAGCACGACTTTCATAAGGTATGCACTTCGTGAAAGAGACGAACGGTATATAGAAAAAGGCGTATTCAAACAGTCGACACTGCCAAATGTCGACTGTTAAATATATTGCGCGCGCGCGACATCCATGCGCTCAACACTTAACGGACGATTTTTCATTAATATAAAAATATTATTAATCTTTTATATTCAATTTATCAATCATCTTAATTAATATAATTATATAAATATATAATCATAAAGATATTGATTATAAATATCATTTGATGCATCTTTAATGATCTTTGATAATCATTGCTTGAAAACAGGGTTTATCACTGAGAAACTTTAATTTCTTTTTCTTTCTTTCTTTTTTTAGACCTCTTGTGATAGGCAACATTCGTAAAAGCGAGTAGCAAGAAATTGCATAATTACAAATGGGAGGCTTAAAAATCAATTATATACGTACGCATTTTCATCGACAAAGTGTATATATATTGTGAATAGCTATCTATCAGCGCATGTCTACAAGAAAAACTAAATAAATAAAGGATAATAATAATCTCACGATCGGATAAAAAATATCAGTTGGTTTTCTCTTATCCGTAGTATCATGTGCTAACGACTGATAGATGCAGAATATTTTTTCCTCTGATATTTCGAAAAAAAGATTGAAATACTCATCATCAAACCCATCGGGGATATCTTCCTGTCAAAAAACATACTACCTGGAAGCCGATCTTAGGATGTTTTTTCGAACTTTTTATTTTTTAATATTTTATATATATATATATATATATATATATATATATATATATATTTCTTTCTTCTTTTTTCTTTTTTCATCTGTCAATCGATCGATCGCGATATTGAATGGAACACGAATTTTTATCCCGAGTAGTAGTGATTAAAATGGCTTGAACGTTTCGAACGGATCGCCCACCTCCAATTTTTATTCTTTTTCTCTTTGCTCTGTTCGACGTTCGGAAGCTACACCCGCACTCCCTCCTCCACCCCTCGCCCACGTAAAACGAAAAGAGATAGAGAGAAGGGTAAAATAAAAAAAGGATTGCGTTTAGCATCGTAGAAAACGCAATTGCCGACTCTAATCAAAAAGGAAAGAAAACAATATTCATACGTTTATCTGCGTATTTATTCGTTCTCACTCTCTTTCCCCCCCCTCTCTCTCTCTCTCTCTCTCGTATTCGAGTAGTCTCGAATCTGGTCGAAGGGGAAAGTATTTAACCTCCACAGCGAACTAAATTCCCGGCTGTCTCGCGAAATCCGCTCGTTCGAACGCATTTCAACGTGATATTTGAACCCACTACACCACGTGCGAGCGTGT